>JANLJB010004170.1:0-13725 GCA_026212285.1 Bursera cuneata
AGTTCCCAAATTGGGTTTACTTTGTCGGCATCAATCCAAGGGTGTTCTTCAAGGAGTGATAGAATTCCCAACACAAATACCTAATTAATAAATATGGTCGTTGTTAAACCTTGTAATGAATATATTTCATTTAATTTTGTCCGGATCATCGTGACCTATATATATTAACCTTACATATCAATTGAGTCAGTTTGGATGCTTTCTAGATATTCTAATTTGTGGCCACAATTAGGAAACACTATAATATATATATATATATATATATACACACACTCGCATGTCATAATATTAATTAAATCAATAATACTATGGATACAAAGTTTGTATCCTAACTCTGTATCACAACTCCAATGTAGCATGAGTAGTAAAGTAAATTTATTAATATTTATTATTTTAACTTTTATGTATTCACTTTATCACTCGTATGATGTACATCAGTTGAGGTATAAAACTTTGTATATATAATATTATTATAATTAAATAATACGTAATATCAATAAGAGTCATTTCTTTCTATCTGCTCTGAAGTAGACATCAAATCCTATATGCATGTACACTATCCCTTAAACAAAAATTTTATTTGATGAACTTGGATCTTCTTATCATGAGACTTACTTATTTAGAATCATGTTACTTGGATCATTTTTTAGCTCGATTCAATAGTAAATCAAAATAAGAAAATCTATTTATGTTCAAGTATTTTTACCAACCAAGCAAACACAATTATATGGCCCGTGAGATGATATGGGTAGTTTGAAAAGTAGAAGTAACAACCAATAATTGTCACACACATAGCGTAATGATCTTTCTATTCTTCCTATATTTGAAACTCTCAATGTCCACCCATCTTGTGTTTCATAAAAGTCTCCTTAGTCACACACTCACTTAAAATGAAGACATATCAATAAAGAAGACAACACAAGTGGGAAAACTGGAAATTGACAACTCGGGAAAGGAAGAGCTATGTGTATATATATGTATATGTATATATATATGGATACTTCAATGCGTCCACGTTGAATATTGCAAATAAGTTGCGTTAATATGTAAAAATAAGTAGATAAATTACGAAAAAAGAAGTGCAGAAGAGATAGAATGTGTGTGGAGTGTGGTAGCCTACTTGAATAAAATAAAGCATCGAATTCCAATGACCCAATTGAAATTGAGTATCATGTAAGGTCTTTGTTGCGCCGGTCCGTTACACTGCTATGTGCAAACTGCAAAAATTACAACAAACGATTTTTAAGGATAATTTTATTTTTTTGTCACCAAAAATAGATATTCGTAGTTATTACTATATGATCATGGGATTAAAAAAAAAANATATTGCAAATAAGTTGCGTTAATATGTAAAAATAAGTAGATAAATTACGAAAAAAGAAGTGCAGAAGAGATAGAATGTGTGTGGAGTGTGGTAGCCTACTTGAATAAAATAAAGCATCGAATTCCAATGACCCAATTGAAATTGAGTATCATGTAAGGTCTTTGTTGCGCCGGTCCGTTACACTGCTATGTGCAAACTGCAAAAATTACAACAAACGATTTTTAAGGATAATTTTATTTTTTTGTCACCAAAAATAGATATTCGTAGTTATTACTATATGATCATGGGATTAAAAAAAAAAATCAAGACAAAAAAATGTATTGCAACGATCCCATTTCTAGCTAAACTAAAAACAAGTATTTTTCAGTGAAAAGACTTTGTCTGGCAGCTGCCTAATTAACAAATGGATCTAACTAAATTTTGGTCCATTTTTCTTTTGCTTTTGAGTTGTAAAATAAACTTTACAATATTTGCATATATCTAATGCCATTGACATATTCTTCTCTTTTTGACAAATATTTTCAACGAATAAATAATGCATTTCTGATCTTGATGAAGAAAATTGATTAGCTAGTACTGGAAAGAGAAACATGCGTGATTTTGATCTATCTTATGGAAAACGTGTAGCAATTATGATGAATGTGAATCATGCGATACCGTTGTGCAAGTTTCAGTGGATAGTCTGATGGATTATATTCTTTCCCTGCCCAAAATATATAACTATGAAAGAGATGTTGACTACATTGTGATTTTTTGTCCCCTTTGTCCTTGTCGTGTAAAAGCTAACTTCTTATTATATGAATTAACTATGTCGAAGTAATGGTCTTGAGTGTATTGAATGACAAACAGTTATGAATTAATTAAAACAAAAGTTAAAATATATTGCGCAATTTGATATACAAAAGTTAAAATATATATATATGAGATGTTTTATTAATTATTTCATTCTAATTTTAATAATCTTTTAAATCAAACTTATGTGTTCGCCATGTTAATGACCCCAGCTGGATGACATATCTTTAAGTATGGCCCCTTTAATTCATTTGATTCCACAGAAACAGATCTTGATAACCAGCAAAATAATTGAGATGGCTGTACATGTTTTTTTGTCTTTAGAAGTATTTTAACATTTGAGAACACTGATTCAGATAAACTTACTAAATAATGGAAGGTCGAAATTTTTCTAGCCATGAAGACTTGCAGGAATGAATTGAACCCAAATGGACAAGCAGCCAGGAGGCGATTAGATTTAATTTATCAATAGTTTGTAGACAATTAATTACCTATTCAACAACACTTCCCAGGGTAGTGTTAGTACTCAAGGAAAGTATTAATACTTTTATGAGTTTCCATATGAAGTTTAAAAAAAATATATCGTAGTTTTAAGGGGTGCTATAAGGTGTCTTAAAAAATATTTGTTCTCAATATTATAATTATTAAGTTATCTTATAAACTTTGTTAAATTAATTATTTTATAATACTATATAATATTTGTAATAAAGATATACTTTAAAAAAAAATTCCTATAATCATAAAAATACTTTTTCTAAAATCTTAATATATATCTTTAAGATACACGTTAAGATTATCCAAATATATATATATATATATATATATATATATAAATGCAAGTTACAAGCTGACGAATAAAATAATCAACATCAATGGTATTGGAATGCAGCCACTAACTAAAAGTCTAATTAATTAATAGATTATTAATAATGCAATTTAGCTAGCTAACGATGAGACTCACTTCTGCAAACTCATATAGTGATACACATCTTCAAAAGACCAATATAATCTTATTTTATTTGGTATACCATTCACACACTTCAATTAATAATCTATATCAAATTTTGATAAGAACCTTGGGAGAACCACACCCCAAAAGCTAGCTATTGAGATGGAAGAGCCCAAAGCCTTATAAATCTCAAACAAGAAGCCTACACTTCCAATGTGGGATTCAAGTCTCATACCTTGTAATTAGGATCCTAACATTCCACCATGCTCCGTAGCCCTGACGCCCATATAGGTTGACTGTACATTAGTCATTTGACTAGTCTTGGGTGAGCACTGTAATACCGGCGTCACCACCTGCGCCACACAATTGCAACCAGGAGACATGATGTAGGCTCTGATACCAATTGATAAGAACCTTGGAAGAACCACACCCCAAAAGCTAGCTATTGAGATGGGAGAGCCCAAAGCTTTATAAATCTCACACAAGAAACCCATACTTCTAATGTGGGATTCCAATCCCATACCTTGCAATTAGGATCCTAACATTCCACCACGCTTCGCAGCCCCGACGCCCACGCAGGCTGGCTGCGCACTAGTCCTTTGACTAGTCTCGGGCGAACACTGCAATACTGACGTCACCACCTGCGCCGCACGATTGCAACCGGGAGACTTGATGTAAGCTTTGATACCAATTGATAAGATCAAATCGAATAACTGGAGTCGAGACTCCTACTATTGCTGATCTTCGTTTTGATGGATAAGAGAATAACCAAATAATAATTCTCAATTCAAAATGTCAATTGATAAGAACCTTGGGAGAACCACATCCCAAAAGCTAGCTATTGAGGTGAGAGAACCTAAAGCCTTATAAATCCCACACAAGAAGCCCATACTTCCAATGTAGGATTCAAGTCTCATACCTTGCAATTACGATCTTAACATTCCACCACATTTCACAGTCCCGACGCCCACGTAGGCTGGCTGTGCACTAGTCCTTTGATTAGTCTCAGACGAACACTGTAAGGTCGGCATCACCACCTGCGCCGCACGATTAAGACCGGGAGATATGATGTAGGCGCTGATACCAATTGATAAGAACTTTTGGAGAACCACACCCAAAAAGCTAATTATTGAGGTGGGAGAGCATAAAACCTTATAAATCCCACACAAGAAGCCCATACTTCCAATGTGGGATTCAAATCTCATACCTTGCAATTGAGATCCTAACAAATTTGCCTCATTTATAAGAGATATAAATGTTATACTTTAAACGACTATTTCAATTATTTAATATGGATATAACATTTACAATACCGTCATATATTTTATATGATATTAACAAATTAATCAACTATTTCATATTTAATACAATACAAATTTAAGATTAAAAATATATAATACTATTGTATCCATATATAAATGCGATGCCAGTAATATTATTGAAATGGTCAACTTTATGTCATCCGGTCCACACGTTTGGTTATTTCATTCAACATTATTTCTCAATGTTTTAACCATATTTTCCATCATCATCTTTTGAAGTGGAGAAGATCCCAGATCTACAAGTGGAGATCGCCTTTATGATTACGAACGAAAGTGGGAGAAGATGGGAATTGACATACGGGATAAGAAAGAGACGCATGCTCTTTATAATGGAAAATTTTAAGGAATAAATTTATAAAAGTTGAATGGTTGTTGGTGGGTTATTTCATATGTTATGTAGCAATAATTCCATCAACATAGCCAAAGTAAAGAGCCCACTTTTAAGCATGCCAAAGGCTCGTTATTAGAATAAAAAATAGCTTAAAACTTTATTAATTATTGATTTTTATGTATTTGTTTATATTTTTAGGTCAAATAAATTTTTAATTAGGTCCAAAAATGACTAATAATTGACAAAATGTAAAGTAACAACATTATTTTCGTAATAAATTATCATTTGGTTCCTTATTCTTGTAGCTCTCCATTCGAACAGTGTAAATATACTTTTGTTCTTTAATTATTTATGAAATGGACTAGTTTAGATTTCATTTCTAAAAGTAAATTACTAAAAGTTAAACTTAAAAGTGAGAGAATGTGCGTATAACCAGCTGATATCATCATTAAAACCAAAAATGGTCTCATCATCATTATTGTGAATTATATTTTTATGCGAGTCCAATTCCACCCAAGGGTATGCAATCTTATATACATATATTTTTAATCACTCCTACAAAAACTTGAAAATGGTATTATTTTTTGTTTTTATTACTCTTCTTATTAATTTCTTGTTTTGTTCTTATTATTCCTCAGTTTATTATACGAGAAGGTCTGTTAAATACATTATCATGTCTCACGAGAGTTAAGACTGGCCTTGCATTACATCAACAAGAAGAGACTATAGAAAAAGCATGTCGGGCCCTCATGGCATTTGGCCAAGAAGAGATTATAGAAAAAGCATGTCGAGCGCTCGTGGTATTTGGCAGAGACGAAATAAATCATGGCAGTTTTCCCAAGACTAATTGTACAATTAAAAACAACCATAAACCATGGCATTTCTCCCATTCCAAGATAATTGTACAATAAAAAATAGTCATAGTTTTGCTTTTGGGTGGGTAAAACATCATCGAGTCATCATAACATTAAAGATAAAGGATGCAATAAATCGTCTTTTGAACATGTAAAGTTGAATAAGTGGTGGCCAGTTGACACAGTATCATATTGTAACCACCACCCAAACCCGACCCCCCCTCTCTCTCTCTCTCTATCTTTCTAATTTCTTTAATGCAGAACATACATGGCATATGTATATATATATTATCATCATTAAATGTAGCTATCAAATTTTTTAGAAATTATAAGAAGAATTCTATTCACTTAGCAAGCTATTAGTTTGGTAAAAATATATTCAGGAATCAGAATAAGAATGAAGTATTCTCATTCCTACTGTTTGGTTAGAAGACATATAATCTTTTTTAATTTTTGATATTCTCGATTCTGATTCCGATTCCGGAACTCAAACCAATCGGACCTTATATTCTAAGAGTAGCTCTTTCAAATTTTTTTTTTTTTTAATTTTTTGTCTTTAGCCACCGTTTAATAGAATTTTCATGATATCAAAAGTAAATTAAGAAAATAGTAAGTGATCCTTTTTATATGTACTTGATAATGCTTGGTAAAATAAATGAGTAATTATCATTGACCACCCCTACCTTTTCCTCTTTTTTCACTCATATGGGACGTTTGCCATTTTTCTTTTCTCCTATCTTTAAGTTTTGAAAAAATCTCTTCTCAAGTCCTCCAGTTAAAAATTTTGTTAGTTAACATCTATTAATCTCTATATTTTAATAAATTTACTATTTTACCCTTACTAACATATATAAAAAATAACTGAATTTTTAAAAAATAATATTAAATTAAATTATTAAATTACCTTAACACATATTAAAATTAATATTGGTATCTATTTCAAGGGTAATTTGATCATTTAACTTAATATTGTCATTGAAAAATTAGTTATTTTTTATATGTTAGTAAGGTAAAAAGGTAAATTTATCGAAATATAGAGATTAATAGATGTTAACTAATAGAATTTTTAACTGGAGGAATTGAGAAGAGATTTTTTCAAAACTTAAGGATGAGAGAAGAGAAAAAGGGCAAACGTCACATGTGAGTGAAAAAATGGGAAAAGGTAAGGATGGTCAATGATAATTACTCTAAAATAAATAATCTTTCGTAGATGTACACAATTCACCTAGCCAAAATCAACAATAGGATCAAAAGTTTCTTTTTTGTTTATTAACATAAAAGATAAACGATTTCTACGTTATATACATCATGCAAAGTCGATTAAACTATAGAAGGATACATATCACTCGATGATTATGATGAACATAAATCAAAGTTTTCTGCTACTTACTATCAACTGTTTAATTTAGTTGTGCCCAATTGAGTAGAAGAATTATTGTTATTAGTAATTTTGAGCACACGTTGAAGGTGGTGGGCGGTATCTTCAGGGTGGGCCTCCGCTTTGGGCCTCTCGGGAACAACCCACCTCCCATCGCTGCTTCTCACCATGCCCTTGTTCTCATCCTGACGCCAATGGGGTGGCACACCGTACTCATTCTTTAAGAAGTCACAACATTTGTTAACAAGTGCTATGTCCCTTTTGGTTGCTAAGACAAATCTCTGGTCCTTTCCATGGTAACCATCGATCAAATGTAGAAGGGCCTCGAGATTGTGTGCACAACCGAAGTCTTTGGTGTCCTTAAGAAACGGACTATTAGAATGATCCAACGCTAATTCAACCCCAACGTGCGCATAACTCCATGGAAAACTTGTAGCTTCTTCTAAGTACTTCTGAAATTGGAGCTTCTCATTAGCTAGTATTCCAGGCACTGTTGGAACTTTGTCGTGGACATTAACAACTCGAAGCACTTTAACTCCAAGCTCGTCACATCGTTCCTTGAACTTGAGGTTACCCACTCGAGGTCCTGCGAAGGAGTATACAGTGATTGGAATTTGACTCTTGGATTCCCCGTCGTTGATGACATTAAGTCCAAGTTCTGCAACATCATAAGCACTTATTATGGCCAAAGCTGATCCAAGGCTATGGCCTGTAAAGGTTATGCTGATTTCTTCTCCATCGTAATACTCAAGAAGCCTCTTGATTTCAGCCAGGACTTGTTCACGGGCAGAGAAAGAGCAATACATGCACGAGTCTTCTTTCTTGGTGTACAAATCATAAAACCCGAACTCGATCTTTATAGAGGGGTCATCAGTGAAATTAGCTGAATGGAGAATATCTTTGAGGTCATAAATCCACTCAAGGTATGTGACTGTGCCTCTCCATGCAACCACTATATCCCGTCTCCCGAGCCGCTTGACCTCCTCTTCATCAGTGGCGACTGCGATATAGCCCATCCAGTTCGCATGGGTGCTCCACACTTTGCTTAACCTAGACCTTTGAAAGAAGTTTGGAAGATTAATATCGGAAGTAGCGTAGAGGTACCTGCTTATTTGGTAGCCATGGCCAGCCATGTCAAGCTTTTCGAAGAAATGGGCTCCCTGGTACTTGCATGTGCCACAGTACTTGGAGTGAGGATCAAAGTCGAAAGAGTCGTAGCAAGCTTGAGAAAATTCTCCATAACGAATAATTTCTCTCCGTAGATGAGAGTTCATGGGGTCTATTAGTCCTTCCCAGTCGTTGCAGCCCTGGATTTCCTTCCACATCTCGCGTAGCAGTTTTTCTTCTTCCTCGAAAACAAGTGGTTCGTCTTTGTATACCGGAGGAGTACTTAAATTCGAAACAGAGGAACATCTTTTGAGTGTTTTAGGGTTTCTTTGTGAAAAGGATTTGTTTGGACGGAGCTGAGTACTCCTGGTTTTGCTGGACAGAAATGATAAGTTGAAGAGGCCTTGATCAGATAAAGTTGGTAAGTTGTACTTGGACAGGTTGCTCAAAGATAAAAGCTGAGGCGCCATTGACAGGCTATTCTTCTTCTTCTTTTTTAACCGGGTTCGGGAATGGTAAGCAGTTTGCTCGGCGTTTTGAGAAAGAGAAAAACAGGAGTTTGTCTATGTGAAAACCAAGTCGATCAGAAAGGGAGTTCTAAAACTTATCGAATGTGGTTTAATTGAAGTTGGGAACTTGGGATTGGCTTGGAGAGAGATAAGAGCTAATGCGTATGAAATCGTTTACAGGCCACTTTCGAAATACCAGGTCCCGTTCACTTACGAGTGCGACTCGAGGAGCTTTTTTCAATGGCCATTTAATTGAATTGCAAAATTTTGAATTTCTAATAAATGATCAGCTGAGCTGTATTCATGGCTGATTCATCGATGCGGACGTTGATGTATGTCGTGTGTTTGGGAAATTCTGTGAGAGAGAGAAAGAGAAAGAGAAAGAGTTTATGCATGTGAAGTTCATGTACTTGACGCCCTATAGCCCTACCAATATCGCTATTAAATATAAACCAAAAGCCTCTCATGTCTGCATTCACTTACATAAAGTACCTTGTTTGTGCTTGTGCCCAGAGAGAGAGAGAGATATTGAAGGTTTGTGTTTGTGCTTGTGTGTGTGTGCAAGGGAGAGTGATACGGTTTGATATTTTTAACGTGTGAAGCAAAAAACAAGTGATGCTTGATCGAGCTTATGACTATATTGATTATTTTGACATAGAGAGGCTAGCTCTTGATGATGTTTATACGTGAGAGGGAAAATAATTATTTTGAGAGAGAAAATCGACAAGTGCCAACTAATTATAAGTTGACTTATAATTGTGCATGAGAGTGAAACTGTGCGGGATATTTATGGGGAAAATTACATCGACCCCCCAATTAAATTTTAAAAAAAATATTTAATTCTAGACTTTTATTAAATTAATCCTTATCCTTGAAAAACTAACACTCATCCCCCAGATTTTTGGAGGATAAGTGTTAGTTTTTGTAGTTTTTTTGAAAATAATAATTATTTTTGGGAGGTAAGTGTTAGTTTTATAATAGTTTAGAGTTAAATATTTTCTCAAAATTTAACTGGGGGATCAGAGTAAATATCCCGATATTATTTATATAGAAAAGGGGACGAAAAGGGACCACCAGTGAAATAAATGAAGCAAAAATAGGATCTGGGTAAATATTTTTTCTTGACCAATCAGTAGTTCAGGCCCTTCAATAGGAAAGATTGTGAAGTATAACAGCGAGCTTTCTATGTCATTCTTATGCATGTGAAGTCTATTTTCAAATAACTGTAAGGTGATCATCTACAGTCTCTTATGATCGAGCCAGAATTGTTTGTGTATATATGCTTGTTGTGTATATGCATGTGAGAGAGAGAAATATTGTTACTGTCGGGAACTGAAGACTACACCTAAACGTGACAAGATAAGGTGAACGTACGTACAAGAGCCTGTGAGCTGTATGGTGGTTACTTAACATAAGACTACAGGTGAAGCCGTGAAGGGACCTAAATATATAGTTTCCTAAATTAACAAGAAGCTTCAAGAAGTTGAAGTTATTTTACCTTTCGGTAGTGCTTTCATCTTGGTCACGAATCAAGCAATGGGATGGTTTTCTCTTTTCTCTAAGCACCCACCCAAGTCTTTCTCATGATTCAATTCATTTTGATCATTTTCTGGTCAATATGGAAGACCTTGCTTTGCTAGCTAGCAAACATGCACCAACAAAGGAGTAATATATGGTTATCAAATTGGTTGGAAATGAATGGAGGCAAGGGCGGACCCAAGAATGAAATTTAGAGGGGTCAAAGAATAAAATAATAATTAATATAAATAATAATAATAATAAATATAAATATTTGTATTAATAAAATTCTCGTTAACTAATACATTTATAATTGTCCTTGATGAAATTTTATCTTTTGAAAATATTGTTTAATGACTTTATTATCAATACTATCAAATACATCATTCTCTATATACACAACTAAACTATCATTCAATCACTGATCACTTACTATATTTTGCAAATGATTCTTCATAACATTCATTGCTGAAAATGCTCTCTCTATAGTAGCAGTGGCAACCGATAAAATCAATGTAAATTTTATTAACAAGTAAATTAATAGAAACACTCTATCTTTTTTAGTTTTAACCATCACTCTTGCAAAATCTCTAATCCCATTCAATTCCATAAATTTGACATTAAGGCATATATACAAAATATAAATATCAAATTAAGAATCAAGTGTCAGAGTAAAAGTCAAAAAATCTTGATAATGTTCAGCAAGGCACATCAATTTTTGCTTATCAAAAACAACAAAATTTTCATTTGAATATAATCATGCCAAACAAGTAAGTAATTTAGTAATTACATCATTGAAACTATTATTCAACTTTTGAAGCTGCATATTTAAGACACTATAAAATATTTCAATATGGTAATGATGCACGTTTATGAAATCTTTAGTCTTCTATTATGATCGTCCTTGAATAAAAAATTTATCATCCATATTTGAAACATCAATGTCATGTTTAACATAAAAAGAACAAACTTTGTTAAATAAATTCTCTCATCCAATATCTCTCATTAATTATAAAACTTGCTTACACGCTTTAATCAAATTTTTTATTGTTTATTTAGTTTTTTTAATTAATCATAAAATACAAAGAAAATTCTTTGAAAATGAAATTTAAGCAGTACAAGCACTTGTAACCTTGTACCCAAAAAGAAGCCTTTAATTTCCATGGTAAGCTTGATAAACAATGACAAATTACTCATTACTTAAATTTGCGAGGCAAAGTAATGGAGTGAACCTGAAATTGTCATTGGCAATAAAAGCCAAGTGGGGTCACTTGACCCCATGTCACTGTATGTGGGTCCGCATGGAGGAGGATATGGTCTTAAATGTACTTTTAGATGGGGCTATATGGTAAACTAATGCGGTGCCAACACAATCAACTTCAATGTATAGGCACCTCTATTATATAGTGCTTCTACTTTATGGTTTCCACTAAGTTTTAAAGGTGATCGTTTTCCATGTGAGATAAAACTGAGCTATAGTGGATTTGGCTTATAATGGCAATTAGGCATTATTGCATATGGATATGTACTAAAAGCTAGAAACCAAACAAAAAATTAATTAGTGAAAAAATTTCATGCATAAAAAATGATATTGTTGAAACATTTATTCATTTTTCTATTGCTTTCTATACACAGTTTTAACAACAATATTATCTTAATGTCTACCCTGAATATATATTCTAGGAAGCTTAAATAATAAGTAAAATTACTATGGAAGTAAATCAAATTGATAAAGTTATTGTGTAAGATAGAACGTGGACGCCGCGGCGCTGGATTCCGAGGCCACAATGCCCAATCACTAGTTTGTGCAGAAGGTTGTCCCGAGCTCACGGCATTACGGCACCAATGTTTCAAGGCCGCGATGCTGGCACAATTTAGCTTGATAATTGAAGTCAAAGACTCAGCATCACAAAGTTGGAAAGCTAACGTCGCGGTGCTGGATGGACACCTAACAAAATGGAGTTGGTTATTTCGATTTGTGTGCCCTAATTCTTCTACTATATAAGGCAAATGTTCTTGGAATATTATATATTTGAAATAGTGGTTGTAAACAGAGCATATTGCGTGTGAGAAGAGAGCTAGAGAAAGATAAGAGTTTGATTGTGTTCCCAACTCTATTATCTTGTTAGTGGATTGGTTTTAATCAAAAATTGTATGTAGGATCTTTCTTGATATGAAGCAGTATAAATTATGTGTTTTGTTTGGTTGTTTATTATTCTATTGATTTCCTACATTTTTTGGGTTTCTATTCCTGCATTTAGTCTCTGCAGATTTCTGGTTTCTCTGCATTCTTCTTTTCTATTGCAGTTTGTGTTCTGTAGTTAAACTTGTTTGTGTTTGCTAGGGATTCATTGTGTCACAAAAAAATTGGTATCAGAGCCAAGGTTATTTTCTAGTTTTCTGAAATTCTTTGTTGTTGTTTATTTTGTAAGTTCATAAGGTGTTTGATAAAATCTCTCAATAGCTACGTCAACTACCAAGCATGAGATTGAGAATTTTAATAGAACCAATGATTTCATTATTTGGAATATCAAGATGTTGACACTGCTTGGAAATATGGGGCTGGATGAACCTTTGGAAGGTGAATGCAAAATTTCTTAAAGCTACAACAATTAGTAGAAGAAAGACATCATGAAGAGGGCATACAACACTATGATTCTTAATTTAAGTGACCAGGTGCGGAGGGAGGTCTCAATGATGAAATCTATAGCATAACCATGGCTAAAACTTGAAAGTTTAGACATGAGTAAAACTTTATCTAGTAGATTGTATTCAAAAACCAAATTCTTTACTGTAAAATGGTAGAGTGAAAGAATTTACAAGAGCATATAGATAAGTTCAATCAACTATACTTAGAGTTAGAGAATATACACATTGAATATGATGATGAAGATAAAACACTTGTGTTATTGCATTCACTTCCAAAATCATACGAGACATTTGCGATTATTTTGAAGCATGGTATGGAATCATTGTCATCAAACAATGTGATTGGTGCATTTAATTCAAAAGATCTCCAGAGAATGAATGAACAAAGTGAACACTTAGGATAAGGGTTGAATGTTAGAGGCAGGAGAAGTAAGAAGGATGAAAAGGGAAAGAGTAATTCCCAACCAAAATATAAAGGAAAGAAAGTGGTAAAGTCCTATTTATGTCATGAAAAAGGGTACATTAGAAAATTATGTCTCAAGAGAAAGAAAAACAACAAAAATAATTATCAAAAGAAGGGTGATGCTACTATTATTGAAGATAGGTATGAAAGTATTGATGTATTAGTGGTAACCACTACGAGTTCATAAAAGATATGGATTCTTGACTTCGGATGCTCGTTCTATATGACTCCATAAAAAAGTTAGTTTGAATCCTATGAGAAGATCAATGGGGCACAAGTGCTAGTTAGAAATAACAAGGCATGTGGTATGATTGGGATATGTATCATTAGAATTAAACTAACTAATATAAGAGATATTCTTGAATTAAAGAGGAATCGTATTTCACTTGTAATGCTTAACTTTATTGGCTACAACTATGAGGGAGAAAATTGTGCTTTAAAAGTTACCAAGGTGATAAGTACTTAAAAGTGTACATTTATTATGAGTTTAAATATTATTTTTACACTTTAAGTGCTATTAATTTAAGTA
>JANLJB010004181.1:0-13111 GCA_026212285.1 Bursera cuneata
GCTATCTATTTATAAGCATAGATTTTGTCGATTTAAGATGCCGCAGTTCACCAATCATGTATGGAGTTCCAAGGAATTTTTTACTATATTTTAAACTAATTAAGATTTTATAAAAGATACATATATAAAAATAGAGACATTTTTTTTGAATTTATAAGAAAAAAAAGTTTAGGGTTTATGTTAGAATAGTGATAGGTTGAAGACGATGATTGAAATTTAAATAATTATCAATGACTACTATTATCTTTTGCTTAAATTTTACTTTTATCATTTTTCTCTTCTGTCATCTTTATATTTTCCAAAAATATCTTATCAGGTCCTTGAGTTAAAAAATGTCAAAGATATAAAACAGTGTATGAGTAAATTGGACTTTACCGATTACAGAGTTAAAGAAATACAAGTAAAGATTATAATATCTCTATTAGTCTTCTTATATTTTTATATAATTATGTTATAAAATATTAATAATTTAATAAAGATAAAATATGAATAAATATATAAACATAAAAAAAATAAAAACCATCCAAACATAAGTTTTGAAAAATAATATTGTCAATAAATATTATATAATAAATAAAAAAAATTCATTCTTCATTTCTAAAAATTGCATAATCTTCTTCATTCTAAACTAACCAATAAAGCCAAAATTTAATTAAAATTCAGTTGTGTTACTAATACTCACCATAAACATAAAATAAATAATTTTTAGAACAACTTTAGAATAAAACAATTTAATAAACAGAATAAAAAATCCAATATAAAAAAAATCACATACAAATAAATTGATAATGTCACACAAAAATAGATGAAATATTAATAATTTAATGAAGATAAAATATGAATAAATATGCAAACATAAAAATAAATAAAAACCATCCAAACATAAGTTTTAAAAAATAATATTGTCAATAAAATATTATATAATAAGTAAAAAAAAAATCATTCTCCATTTCTAAAAAAATGTATAATATTCTTCAATCTAAACCAACCAATCAAGCCAAAATTTAATCAAAATTTGGTTGAGCCACCAACACTCAGCATAAATATAAAATAAATAATTTTATAAATAATAATCGTTAAAGCAATTGAAATAAACAGAACAAAAAATCCAATATAAAAAACAATCATATAAAAATAAATTGATACTATTAGAAACAAAATATAAAAAAAAAAAATCATGGTAGCAGTCTGTAGACAACGGTGACATTTAAGTATAATATTGCATCTCTTATTTGAAATTTTTGTATTTATTCTAAGAATAATTTGGTCATTTAACTTAATTTTATCCTTAAGATATTAGTATTATTTTTATATTTGTTAATAAGGACAAAATAGTAAAGTTGTTAGAGTATAAAGGTTAACAGATGTTGACTAACAGAATATTTAACTGAAAAAACCTAAGAAGATATTTTTTGAAAACTTAAGATGATGAAAGAGAAAATTAGTAAAAGTCTTGTCTACGTGAAATATAAGCAAAAAATAAGCGAAAAATGGTTATTGATAATTACTCATTGAAATTGACTATTTATACTTAATAGTAGATTACTCAATTAAAAATTTAATAATAAATTTTTATTAGAGACATGAGTGTTCAAAGTATTTTATTGGGTGCAAATTGCTCCACCCATAAAAGAAATAAGTGATTGTTTTTAAAATATATTAGTTAGGATGTTTGACAACACATTTTAAAATAATCTATTTTAGAGAATGATTTCGAAAGTAGGGTAATAGATGCTTTTGAAAATTTGATTATTCATAATATGCTTTTTATGTGAAATTATAAACTAAAAAAATATTAAAAGACAAAATTATCTTAATATATAAAATTATTCTTAAGCTTATTATGGTAATACAAAATTATTAATATACCCAGATATTTTGTTGTTCTCTGGAGAAATTTCGCAAAGCCAATAAAATCCTTGTTGCATCGAATCATGTTGATCAACAATTCTCGAACAACAATTTTGAAAACATGAAATTTAATAGTTATTTTTAATATAAATATTTTAATATATTTTATATTTTTCTAATGTCAAATTAAAATTTTAAAATTATTCATGAATAAGTATATCTATTTTGGTAATCTAAATTCAACCAAAAAATTTGATTTGTCGAACACCTATAAATTGCTTTTGAAAGTTCATCAACTTTTAAAATTTGATTTAATGAATTCCTTGCAACTTATTTTATAAATTAATTATTTTCACAAAACAATAAAGTAAAAGTTGGTTATTTCTTACAAGTAACCCAAAACTAGCCTTTAATCAGCTAAATTATTTCTTACATGCAATTTTATTGCAATGGAAAATAACAACTTTTATATATCTTTATTCCGTTTTTATTTTTTATTTCTTATGTTTATTGCAGATATTTCGACTTGTAGTTATATCATTATCTTTTCCATTGCATTCATTTTAGTTTCCTTATATTATCGAAACTAGAGTGAGTCTTTCTGCATTTTTTTTCAAGGGCAATTTGATATTTTTGCACATTCATTACTTTAATAAGAAACCCATGATCTTTTATATTGTATGTAAGAATATTTAGAAAATTTAATTCAATATTAACTTTTACAAATTAGTCACATATTCTTTATACTTCGTTAAGGGTAAAATAGTAAAATTATTATTATTATTTAGAGATCAAACGATATTATATAACAGAGTCTATTAATAAAGGACCCAATAAGAGATTTTTTAAAGATTAAAAAATGACGGAGGAGACTTTAAAATAAAAACATAAGCTAGAGGTGACTAGTAATATTTTCTCCATTTTTATTTCACCCTAGATTTCATTTCCCACCATCTTTCCTTTCCTAAAACCAAGCATGAACGTAATATTTTTCGTACATATAACGAAGATATAACTTCTATTAAAATATCTAAATTTTTTATGTTAACTTTTCAATAATACAAGTCTTATTTATTTTGTAACACCAAAATTTTTATTTTTATTTTAAAAAGCCAACCCTACACTAAAAACAATATATTTTTATAAAAATAATTTAGTTTGATTCATATGAAGTACTCTTTTTAATTTTTAATCGTGCCTTCTTTAATTAAAAAAAAAAAAAAAAATCGATAAGCCAAACAAACCGGATTCGGGTCAAAGCAAACCCAATCGAGTCCAAAACAGGCGTAACGTTGAAATTACTTACCCGCGAAGTCTAGTAGATGTCCCCAACTAACATTCAAAAGCTTGTAGCCCTAAGTCCCAATCGAGTCGATCGGCTGGTTTCGCTTTTACAAAATCCAAGATAAGCTTCTTTGTCTTTGTAATTGTTTCCGAAAGCTAGAGATAACCAAGAGTGTCTATAACTATGAAGCTGAACAGGTACTGTTTCATTGTTTTGAGTGCTGTGGTTTTGCTTTCTGGGCTCTTTAAATTGGGTCTTTGCCGGGACGACATCAGGATGAAACTTGGAGGTATTCACGATTGCCAGGGTTCTCAGAACAGCGCTGAGATCGAAAGCCTTGCCCGATTCGCTGTTCAAGAATTCAACAAGAAAGAGGTCTTATTTTTTTTAATTATTATTTAGTTATTTAGTAAAACGTATATCATTGGCCTCTGTATTCTCTCTTTGTGTTCTAATTCTTTTAATTTTTCTGGGTTTTCGTTCTGTGTAGTTTTGGATTCAATTTTTGGATGGTTTGAATATTGAATCTATGAACCTACCGTATTTTAAAAGACCCTACAAAATAATATGTTTTTTTTTTAAAGTCTCTAATGTCCTTTTCAGTGAATCCGTGTTTTGAGATTTCTATTTTGAAGAAAAATTCGAAAACTTTACATTGAAGTTTTTTAATTTTTGTTTTTATTTTATTCTTTGTTCTGAAACTTAATTTTTATGTTGTTGTGTAACCTTTGGATTTTACAGAATGCCCTTCTTGAGTTTTCGAGGGTGTTGAAGTCCAAGGAACAGGTAGTTGCTGGTAAGATGTATCATCTTACTCTTGAAGCAGTTGATGCTGGCAAGAAAAAGATATATGAAGCCAAAGTTTGGGTGAAACCGTGGATGAACTTCAAGCAGTTACAGGAGTTCAAGCATGCTGAAGATGGCCCTTCCTTCACTTCTTCAGACCTTGGTTTCAAACGAGGTAATAGGCTATTTTAGTTGCTTTTACAGCTTAAAATGCCAGATTGCTACCTTCACTCGATGCCCCCTGTGATAATGCCATACTTGATGAAATGTGTCTTTTTTCTTCAATCATCGTATATATGGATTGAGATGCTTATGTATAGAAGCAGAAATCCAGCGATTTTAGATTTAGTTTATACTCCAAAGGATATGGATTGAGATGCTTGTGCTTATGCTAAATTCTATTTGAGCAATAATTGTGCTTTAACCTGGTAAGAAAAAAAATATGGACTTATAATTGTTTCAAGGGCTTACAGATTTTTTAGGACATAACATCTCTTTAAACTTTTAGGAATTCTATTGGTTCATTTCATAGTTGAAAGGGGCTTGATTGAAAATTGCTGATTCTATAGATGTGAGGGAGGGATTTTAAAGGCATCAGGCTTGATGATGGTAGAGATCCATCTTAGAAAAGGACAAAAGAGAAAAGAAAAAAATAGGCAGATTTATTAGTAAATAAATTTAAAACTTATTGCGTACTCCACCTTTCAATGTGCATGCAAGTAAACCTCAGTTTGGTCACTATTTATTTGGTATTTAAATTTAAATCTGTATAAAATGTATATGATTCAAGTATTAATACTGTAATGTTTTAAGATGGGGCCAATGACTGTGGAAGGATATCAAATTGGTTTTTGTTTTAAGATAATGATAGTGCTTACTAGTCTTGGTTGATATTCATTTGGTTATTGATGGATATGTTTATGGTAGGTTGTGGTCCTTGGTTTGCATTACTGGAAGTAGGATAATATTCTTGTTTTTGAACATCGAGGTAAACTTTGATACCACTTGATGCAACAAAGTAGGTGAGCTATATATGTTTTAGGAGAAAACTTGAAGCTAGGCCCAAGGTTGGTTGGCTTCATGAGAAGAGTGTCAAATTCATGACAAGATAATTACTGAAGGAAATCTTCTTAAATTTTATTAATGAACTCTATGCTGAAATTATGAAATAACTCATCTAAATATAGCTAAATAATTCTAATAATACTTAGACTAGAAAGTTGAATAAAATACAAATCTTAATGATGAAAAGGTTTCTAATAATAATAAGATCTAAAACTCATTAAATTTACTCAAGGTTGTCAATTATTTAAATCCAAGGGCCAAGATAATCTCCATAATGGCATATTCATGTTCTTTGTTTCAGAGACCGAAGACTAATTCTTATCCATTAACACAATTTTAATGGGCCCCTTTCCCCTGGAACTAACTGTCAGTTGTTGCAAACTTTTTGTGGTTTTTTCCTCCTCTGTACGTTGCACTTGCATCTGTTATGCTTTTCCTCTTGTATTATTATTTGAGATTATTTGAGAGTTTCATTGAGCATTCATTCATTTGGTTATTAGACAAGTAAAAAAGAAACAAGGAAAATGGAAAAGTAGTGATTGATTGGATGCATTTATAAATCAGATGCCCATGATCTAGAATGGCGAGCTGTGCCAACAAATGATCTAGAGGTCCAAAGTGCAGCAAATCATGCTGTTAAGTCCATCCAGCAGAAGTCCAACTCATTATTTCCATATGAACTTCTAGAGATCCTTCAAGCTAAGGCCAAGGTTGGCATTTTATGCTATTTTGCTATATCTGTTTCTGGATTAGTATTGTTTGCAACTTTGATTCTAAATCAATTTATGTAACATTATCATTGTACTTCTTTTCCCCACCCCCAAATCACCCCCCTCACAGCCCCCGCGCATGCTGCCCCCCCCGGGACAGGATTCTTTCTCTCCGTGTAGTACCTTCCAATTTATAAAATTATAAGTGTTTTGGTTTAAATGTAGGTTATTGAAGATTATGCCAAATTCCAATTGCATCTGAAGCTGAGGAGGGAAAATAAAGAAGACATGTTCTGGGTTGAAGTGATTAAGAACCGTGAAGGAAAGTTTCTTTTGAATTAGATGGAACTCTATAACTCTTGATAAATATGTTATATGTCAGAAACTATGGATTGAGGCTGCTATGTACTACAGTTTGATCCAAACACTAAGAACGCAACTTAACAATTACGCTTTTATGTGTGAATATGTAAATTTAGCATAATATGTATGGATCTTTGTATACAAATAAACAGCTTGCTGCCTCTCTTTATTATAAAGAGCTAGTTGTATATATCTAGAAATTTTATTTTATCTTTTTCCGCATTCTTTACATTATTGTGTGTGTTAACTCAACCCTCATATTATTGAAGTTATGCTGCTTCTAGTTTGTTGTTTGGATGGAGTCTAATTGTGCGGGTTCTGCCTTTGGATAATTCATATTCTGTACCATCAATTGGATAAACAGATGCAAATTGAACTACATTCAAAGGTTGGTTAATTGATCTGTTGGGAGGGTGGTGGATCAATGGATTACTTGGAGGAAATCTAATATAAGTGAAGGGCTTTTAAGAATTGCAAAGCAAATAGCTTTTGTGACGGTGAATAATATAACTAAACTTTTTGTAAAAAGAGTAGTTTGAAGGATTTCCAGGCTAACCATATTTTCTTGGCTATTAACATGCTGTTTTTCGGGAGAATTTTGCAGAACATCTGATAATTGATCAAACTTCCCCATATGAAATATTATGCAAAATAAAGTTCTACTTTTTTAATTTCATATACTTGATATAGGTCACGTTAGTTTGAAATTAATAAACCATTTTGTGGGGATGGTTTGTGATTCAAAAAAAGAACAAAGAGAGGAAAGACTTGTTTTCCCTTTGAAAAATTTGATTATAACTGCAAGTATATTTTGTGATATAGTCTCTTTGGAATATGGAAATATCTTGGATTCAGGCACATTAGAGACCGATCAGCTGACGAAGCGAAACTCATGCCTACGAGTCTGTTTATCTTTTTGACTAACGTATTCCAAGCTGCAAATCTTCTTCCATGTCCATAATCTTGCTTGGGCAATCCATAAACTCACTACCAAATAAAGAGCAGTACAAAAACTTCGTATCGGCTTTGACATAAATCATAATGGTTTATTAGGCATTCTTTTGGGCCCATAGTTCATTCAACCTTCACCATCTCATATCATTGCAAGTTCAAAATCCAAAACCTAGAATAAAGATTACCAGTTCCGAAGGCCGAAGAGAAAAAAATTACATATCGTAAGCAACACGTTTGTACAAATGTGAAGGCAGCCTAGGAGTGGGCACAGCCTGTATAGGGGTCGTCATGTAAGTGACCATTCCAGGATTTTCTGACATATCAATTTCCTCTGGCTTGATCCCCTCTGCTGGTGCCCATGAAAAATGGTGCAACAAGTGACCCAACATAGATGTGGCCAAATTTATCCCAAGTTGTGCACCTGGGCACACCCTTCTCCCCGCACCAAATGGAAGTAGCCGGAAATCATGGCCCTTCATGTCCACATCCTCCTCGAAGAACCGCTCCGGCCGGAACTCCAAGGGATCCTTCCACACAGCCGGATCTCGAGCTATGGCCCAGACATTAACATGTACATTTGATCCCTTAGGAATGTCATAGCCACCTATTTTAACATTAGAATTGGCACGGTGAGGGAGCATTAGAGGAGTTGGAGGATGCATCCTTAGTGCCTCTTTGGCTACACTTTGTAAGTATGGGAGGTTTGAGATATCAGACTCTGTCATGATACGTTCAAATCCTATCACTCTGTCTAGCTCCTCTTGTGCCTTTTGTTGCACTCTTGGATTCTTGATCAGCTCCGCCATAGCCCATTCTACTGAGATTGCAGTTGTGTCCATGCCTGCAGTGATCATGTCCTGTCCAAGTGCAAAGTTAACATTATCAATACTATCAGTAACTTATGAAACTTATGTGAATAAATAATATTGGTCACGAATCATTGGTGATTGGACTCATTGATGTTAAAAGTGAAAAGGGAGCAATATGAGAAATAAACATTTGGCATACCCAAAGGAGTCCAATGATTGTGTCTTCACTTAGATCATACTTCTCTTGCAATGTAAGCAAAGCATCAACAAAGTGCTGCTTGGCCCTACCACTCTGCTTGCGTGCAAGTGTGTGCTCTTCCATGATAGCTCTAGTTAGACGGTCTCTTCTTGCTCCATGCTTGGCAAACGCCTCCTCTTCTAATGGGAACATCCAACGAAGCCAGGGGATGTGCTCTGACATGGCCAATGACGCACCAAGCTTCAGTCCATTAGCCACTATTGCCTTGAATTCCACCCCTTGCTCGTCCATCACACCGTCTGAGTTCTCAAACCTCTTCCCGAATGCCAGCCTTGTTATGTTGTTGAATGCCACTGCTCCCAAGTACTTCCTTACCATTAAACTCTTCCCACTATTTTCTGCACGTAGACCGTGTTTAGCATTCAATTAGAATGAACCCACATTCAGGCCCAATTTTCCCTTTATTGGGGCAGGAAACTATCCATCACACCAATATCTAGATTCAAGTTTCTCAAACAACCCATGAGTCCAAGTCATCAATGTACTAATACTATTCATACGGAGCACCAACTAATCATTTTCATCAAAGCTTTACCAAACTTTTTTAATTATTTTTAATTATTATGTGGGGATACTTCAAAATTTACCTAATCTTGTGAAGATGATAAAGCAACTTGCCCAAATATTTTCTTATAATTTTTTTAAAAGAAGTTGAATGGGGTCACAAACCACTATGACAAATTGGCAATATAATTCCAAGTTTATTGGCGGACAATTAATGCGACCCTATTGGAGTTGGCATTAATTAATCAATTAATTCATTACATTATTCAACTCCTACTTTTAATTAATAAATCACATGATGATATGATTGCTATCTAGAAATTATTTAGATAAGTTAATAATGTTTATTTATACATTCATTTTTAATGTATGGTGTCATTGTTTAAGGGAAGATTTGAGAGAGAGATTTTCTAATGTATGGTGACCAACTCTCAAATCCATCTAGAAAATGTCAAGCATATCAAGCTTAGAAATGTGTTAATAAAGAAACTTGAATACCGAACTCTATTTAGTCTCCAATATTCTATTATATTGATCATTTTTGTGATAAGATATATAACCCTGATGTGAACTATAAAGAATAACCAAATCAAAATACATGCTTTCTCTTACCATAAGACAAATAACAACCCAACATAGCCTAAAAGCAAAAGAGAAAACGCAACCAAGATTGACCAAATTGTAGATTTAGTAACGTAAAGGCAGAAGTCTTCCATTTGATGGCAAGCTAGCTATTAATTAAAGTGGAAGCACATCAATATAGTTGGGAAAAGCTACCATATTACCTACCATGAAAGAATGATCAAACAGAAACAGAGAAGAAGGTAAAAGAACACATACGAGGATCAGTGTAGTCCTTGAAAATGGATTCAACCATGGCAGTAACTTCATCTTCTCTAATGGGTCTCAGAGCCTCTAATCTCTTTGGTGAAAAGAGCTCAAGAGTACACACCTTTCTAACCTTCACATAGTGAGGCCCGTAGTCAGCCCATATGAGGTCCTTGCCATCTCTACTAAACTTAGCAGCTGATCTACTCCTATGCCTGTCAGCCAGCTGCTGATCATTCTCCTTGAGCACTTCTTTAGCCAATTCTGAATTTGACACAATAACGTTCAGAGTCGAACCGAACCAAACCGAAATGATTGGACCGTACGACTGAGCCCATTCGGCGAAGCATCGAAACCTCACCGGTTTTACATCGTAGAGGTTCCCAACCACAGGCCACGGACGTGGGCCTGGGGGGAGCTTGAATCTTAGGCGTTGGAAGATTTTGTATGCAAGAAAGATGAAGACGATTGACAAAGGTAATAGAGGGAGAGCCATAGCTTGAAAGAAATAAAAAGGTTGAGTGAAGGGCTTGTGTTGAGCTGAGACTTGGCCAAAGAAATGTTGAGGGAGAGCTGGATATATATGAGGGAGGGAGTTGGTGGATTGAATTTGCATGAGAAAGTCATCATGTAAAGCCGATGTGGCCGCCATGAATTGACCACTGCAATACGCTACAACTCAGCACATGGTTTGTGATGGTTTTAGTGACTTGGGTGGCTGACCCGTGGAGTGATAGCAATCAAAATGGCGCGTGGAGGAAGAGATGAGCGTGGGGAAAGTTTTGAGTAGGTGTATAGCGGTTGGTGAAGAGACACTTTAACGAGTCTGAATGGGAACCAAAGGTTGGTGAGATGGTAGACTCTTCTGTTCTTCGCCCACAGATCATTGTGACCATTGACAGGGTAATATTTAATCAAATTCATTAAATTTATTCAATTTTTCTTTATGAATTTCTCTGCCTATTTTATTTCAATTTACAATTTTTTTTTTTCGGTCAAGTGATACTAATTTAAATTTCTAATGCTCATCTTCCATGACCCAATGGCTTAGAAGTTTTAGTTAATTATCATATTAAACTAGATGGATGGTTTATAATTTATATCAAATTTTAAATAAAAAATATCAAAAAAATTATTTGTTTTCGTAACTAATATCACTTGAAATGTAAGAGTAATGGTTCTCTATGTTACTCTGACATCTAAGAAATAAATAAAAAAAATTCAGATGGCAAGTCATTAAAGGACTTTCAAATGTTTACGAATGTTCTTGGACCTCTTCTATCTGGTTTATTTAATATCACTCACAATTTCCTTTAAAAAGGAAGAACAACAAAATATTGATTCAATAATATGATCAGTTAGTTGCATCATTAATTTTTAGACAAAAAAATAAAATAAAATTGTGTGATCTTCGGTCATGTGGTTATTCTTATGTGTAATATTTAATGAATGAAACAATTCAAGCATTGCGTATAGTGTTCATATATGGGAGCTGACCCAAAAAGGAATATATTTATATGGAGTGTCCGTCAGATGCAATTTTTCTTAATAATAAGTTTAAAAGTTACGATTGTGTCTTTGTCAACCTGTTTAATTAAGAAGGATTTGCAAAAATCGCCAAATTTAGGAGGTTCTTTTGAAAAATAGCGTGTCTCTCATTTTTTATAATTTTCCTAACCAATCTTATATGTCTTGGCCAAATTACTCTACATCTTATTTTATGCTATCTTGTTTAAACATTATAATCTTTTATGCTCTTATTCTTCCATTGTATAAAGTTGGCTTAGACCATGAATAAGTTTAAAAAGAATAGCTTGAAAATAGTTTAAAGTTGTGTATGATTGATTATTTTAGTAGGATTTCTGAAAAAAAAAAAAAAAAAAAGAGATTTATAGTGAGTTGTTGNATTTCTGAAAAAAAAAAAAAAAAAAAAGAGATTTATAGTGAGTTGTTGCAAAATTGGATTTGAAAACTCGTTCTCTAACATCGGGCCTGTCAACCTGTTGAAGCCAATGAGCTAGGCCCATCATAGGTGAAAGTTGGCTTGCTGGTTGGGCCGTTAGGGTAAAAATTGGTCTACACGTTGGCCTATCACAGACAAAACTTGGTCTACCCTTTGAGAAAGTGTTCAACTGTGTAGATACTTATCTTAGCTTTCCAGATTATATTGAATCATGTCATTTGGAGTTTTGGTTAAGTAGCAGTGGCTCTAGAGATCCACATAGGTCAGGTTGAACATCTTAAATTCAGGGTTCTATTGTAACCAAATTTCAACCCATTAGACATTAGATTTGGGTCTTAAGTTGTTCTTAAACTTTGTGGAGAAATCTGTTAACTTTTTATAGGTATAAGATTCAAACCAAATGGGCTTTTGGATTGAAAATTATGCTCATTTTACTTGGCCCACATCAAAATAACCAAAAATAAAAATTTACAATAATAATTCTTTTAAGCTCAATACAATGAAAATGCTCACATTAATAGCACTTAAATTATAAAAATAATTATTTAAATTCTTAATAAACATACACTTTTAAGTGCTAATCAACGGTTTTTGACATTATAATCATAAATTCGTAATAGTTTTTGACATAAATTGATTTGCAACATTCAGATTAATTATGAGCTTTATTGCTTGTAATTCCTATGACTTTATGATGGGCTTTAATGAGCCCATTTGTAACTCCCCCCTGGCTATCTATAAAAGAAGCCTTCCTCCTTCATTTGAAAACACATCAAGAGAAACAATCTCTTCTTTCGCTTATTTCTCTCCCTTAATCATTCTCTAGTTTCTCTCCGAGTGATAGAGCTCAGGCTAAAAGTTAGGTTCGATACAAGCAGTCTTCGAAGTGCTCGCAAAATTGTTAGAAATCGTTGTATCCTAGGAGACAAACGCTAAACAACCTCAAGCATTCCGGTGAGGGGCGAATCTGTTTTAAGGAAATCGTGTGACAGACAAGCCTTAGTTTGGTTTCCTTAAATCTCTTATTTTTGTTAGTATTACTTAATATATGTTATTAATTAATATGTATTATTAATTGAAATGTGTAATAAATATTATCTTGATTAATGAAGCATAATATTTAATTAAATTGTTTAATTAATGTTATGATCAAGTCATGTTATTAATTGAAGTATATTATTAATGTTTAATTAATATATATTATTTAATTACATCCATTAATATTGTTGTTAAATTAATTCTTCAATTAATTGTTGTGCTATTAATACTTAGTTATTAATACATGCAATCAATAAAACATTATTAATTATTCATTGTTATTAATTCATAGAGTTATATAAATTGTTTATTAATATACTTGTAATTAATTATCATATTATTTACTACAGAAACCTGTAGTTTAGGTGTTCAATTAATTATCTCTTAGAATATTAAATTATATTTTGCATGATATTTTTGGTATATTTCAACTTTGATTATCGTTAATGTTAGATTAAAATGCGGAAAACTAACCTCCAGCCATAGCAANCTGATACCAACTGTTAGATTAAAATGCGGAAAACTAACCTCCAGCCATAGCAAGAACAAGTTGAAGAAGCAAGAACAATAGAGACTGAAGCCTTCTAACCCTTGAGCAAAAGCACCGCAATGGAATGGTTGAATTAGCAAATGCTTGGGTTAGGGACTCCCTCCTCTCACTCCTATATATAGGTACATGGAGTAACCTATGAAAAG
>JANLJB010004188.1:2821-14763 GCA_026212285.1 Bursera cuneata
AAGTCTATATTATGTTTTATGAACGAATCTTTAATTTAAATCCTTTCTTTAAATTCCATTGTATTATAATTATGTAATTCACCCTCAGGATTCTCATATAAGGGATTTTAGGGCATGACATTACCACTCTCTCACATTACTCACTAAGACAAATAATTTTTTATGAAATCAGCTTAGACATATACTTTTCGTTTAATCAAGAATTCTCAACTGCATATATATATATATATTTAAAAAAAAAATTGATGTCATGAACTAACCCCCTTGCAGGTATCAATTAATACTTAAGTTCACAAAATTTTGTATTCGTTCCATATACTAACAAGTAACTAATTCTTTTAGTTGGATAATTTGCATAGATGTCGAGATCTTCACCAAGGTTTGAGGGTTTTGGGTTATGTTATCTTGTAAGTTTTTGTTTAGTAAATTTCTAAATAATTACAATAATGAAATATCCTTGCCCCTAAAAATGAACTTAATAGTAGTCCATCTTATTGCGTATCACGTTTAACATCTAAAGAGGTTCAAAAAGCATTGATATAACAGATTTTTACCCTACTTAAGAAGAAAAAGACAAAGTACTAATTAATTAAGCTTACGAATCACTTAAATCCTACTAAAGTTGCTTAAGGCATGAGAGTTTCCACATAGATAAGATTTGCATTCATGAAAAAGAGGAAAAGATAATCAATTATAATTAAAAAGCTAACTTTGTTTTCTATAAAGCTTAAGGAATTTCTCTGTCCCTCTCTTGAGGTGAGCTTTGGATTCATCTTGCAAGTCACTTACCCATTACGCCCATATAATTTTAATATGTTCTTTGATGTGGATTCACACTTCCAGTAAAAGCTTATGAGAACAGAATTAGTGGCCATTGAGTAAAGTAGTCTAGATTCTGTGTTTTGTTAAATAAAACTACTTTATTGAACACTTTATTCTAAAAGGATGAGAATGAGTAAGGTGTAGGATACTATAAATTGGCACTTTTGAAATTCTTAAAAAGATCAGAAATTTTATTATGTATTAAAAATTCATTAAAAAAAACCTAAATTAAAAATGACTAGTAATTGTGATTATATAATTAAATCATGACTAGAAGACATGGAAACGTCCCTACTTAGTCATCGATATTATACTAAAATTATTTCTAGAGAAATCGATAATATTTCTCCATGTCATATCACACAATGTATATAATACAAATTGATAACACATAAATATGCAGTTTTATTTATGGTAAAAAGGGATGCCATAAGCTTGTTATTTATTACTTCATGTTCAGGGAATCTTTCGTCATACAAGAAAGAGATAAGATTGGAGGAAAAATTAAAAAGATACTTCGATACAAATTAAGTTGATTTAGAAGCTTAGCACATTCTCAATAATATTTATATATATATGTTTATATTTCATGCACCTCTTTAACCTATGTTTAAAACATATTTATGAAATTTTCATAAATGAAATATTTATAAGATTTAATTGGAATTAGACATGTATAAAATGTTTTATTTGACACTTGAAGAATTAGTGAACATAAAACCTTAGCTTTTACTACTACATTAATTAGTAAAAAGTAAATCCGCATAAAACCTTAGATAAGGTTCACACTCACATGAGGGTGAAACATTATATATATATAAAAATTCGTCTGTAAGAAATGGGCACTCAAATTCTCAAATTCACATGAGTGTATGGGTTACATTTATAGTGATGTTATTGGAAGTTTCCCTTAAATATTCAGTCTTCAATTCTTTTTTTTTTTTAAAAAWWAATTCTAATCTTATATTTTTTTAAGCAGAAAAATGAAAAATTTATTAATAAATTAAATTAAAGTGGTACCGATAACAATATTAGACTGGCATAATACCATAGGTTAAAAGTATTCCAAACTGGTAATATTACACATAAGATTAATAAAATTGAAAATAGATACGTAACATAGAGGATAAGAATATTAATATGAATCTCAAAACCATGAATCACAAGGTAAGGACAACAGTAATTTAAACAAAAAAATGGAATAACTGATTAAGGATGCTCAGAAGCTTGTTCAGTACCTTGATGATTAATTTATTATCATATTAACGTGTATTTATGTACATCTTCAGCTAGTGCTGCATTCTCTGCATACCAACTCTTGTGCTGTTTTACGGGAAATTTCAAGTAATTATCTAGGATTTATCTTCATTCATGCTCATTCTATTAACAATCGTTTCTTCCCTTCTTTTTGATAGATTTCATTGCAAAGTAAAATCTTCTCTTTCAGTTAAATTCCATTGCAAAGTAACGTTCTTACATTTTCTTTTCTCCCACTTGGTTCAATCTGTTCCTCACATAAATTTTTTTTTCTCAGCAAAAGCATGGCTTTCGCACACTTTGGATCTGCTGGTCATGCCATCGAAAAGCTTACAGAAGATAACTATGAGAATTGGAAGGCTTGCCTGACAAACTATTTTATCTCGCAAGGCCTCTGGGATGTAGTGACTGGAAAGGAACCCAAACCAGATGTACGTTCACGCTTCTATGAGGCCTGGAATCGGAAGAATGCCATGGCTTTGCATGCAATCCTAGTTTCTTGTGATCAAGAAACAATGTCAAAAAGCCGGAGCGATCAGTCGGCAAAAGATGAATGGGATCGTTTGGCTGAAAAAACTCAACACCCATTACTCAAAAACAGAATACGCTTTCTTCCAGGAGAAGGTAATTTTTATGATATTGGTCTCGAGAGAGTTAAATATTTACCATAATTTGAACATTTTTAAAACATAAAATTTATGAAAAAAAAAGA
Organism: Bursera cuneata; assembly: GCA_026212285.1. Classification (NCBI taxonomy): domain Eukaryota; kingdom Viridiplantae; phylum Streptophyta; class Magnoliopsida; order Sapindales; family Burseraceae; genus Bursera; species Bursera cuneata. The sequence goes on from JANLJB010004188.1 coordinate 5,613, forward strand.
GCTATTAATTAATATATTTGAGTCCTTATAATTATTTATTTAAAAAAAAAAAAATTCCCGTCGAATGAATTTTTAGGACTGCCTCTCGTATAAAAGTCGACATCATTGCATCCATCTTTTGACAAAATTAACCTCTTTTTGTATTTGTTAATTAAACTATTCAAACTGGTCTAGAATATGGTAATAACGTATTACATGGTCAGTTGATGCCGGGAAAAAAAATACAAACATTTATAATTTTAAGTTTTTACCAAGCTATATTGTTTGATTTATTAGTATATATATTCACATATAAGCAATAGTACGTAATAGCCTCTATGTTATAACTGTTGTAACTAACAGCAGGTGTGTTCAACTATCGTTCCCTATATAATGCTGTTGAAAAAGGGAATTGGGAGGAGGTGCAAGATTTTCTTCGTGACAAACCTGATGCTGTTAGGGAAAGGATTACATTGATTGGTGACACTGTTTTTCATGTTGCGGTTATTGCCAAACAAACTAAGATTCTCAAGAATTTATTGGCCAAGTCAGGAGAAGGAGACTTAAAAGTGACAAATGATATGGGCTACACAGCATTTGTGATTGCTGCCATCAATGGATCCAAAGCAATGGTACAGGCAATGCTAGAAAAAGATGCCAGTTTGGTTGAGATGAAGGATGGCCATGATCTACTTCCAGTTGTCCTTGCATCCATTTATAGCTCCAAAGATATGTTACGCTATCTTTACACAAAGACTCCCTGTGAACTGCTGAGTTCAGATAATTCCGACATGAATGGTGCCACACTTCTCAATTGTCTCATTAATGATGAGATTTATGGTAAGTTTATGCAGCTATGCATTGGATTTTTCAGTTCTCGCATCTCTCATTAAAAATCTAATTCTGATTGTGTATTATTGTAGATTTGGCTTTAGAACTGCTAGAAAAATACCCACTTCTAGGTTTCAGGGAAGATTTTTACAAGAACTTTTCCATCAGATTGTTGGCACAAAAGCCTTCTGCATTCCCAAGTGGTAACAAGTATGGGTTATGGAAACGATTCTTATACTCATGTGAGTATCACATACACTCTCCTTTAATTTCATGAATTTATTGAGAAAAGGAAGCTAAAAAAACAAATAAATAGATAAGTGAATATGTGACATTGATTGACAATATTGTAGTTTCAACCTATTTTAATAAATTTGACAATATTGTAGTTTCAAGCTATTTTAATAGATTTTACATACATAATTAATGTATATTAGATGACATATGCAAGAATTGAAACGCTTTGACTAATGGTTCATAAAATTGGATTATTGCATAAATTTGTCACGGGTGAGGGAATAATGAGGATGATTTGAAGATTGATATATAGTAATCTTAAGTTAATTAATTCACCATTTAGCATAAGAATTTGGAATAAGTTTTAAAAGAGATAGTATTATTTTACACAAATTATCTATTGTGTCACATTTTAAACAATTTGATCAAAGAAATTGGTTCCAATATTTTTTGTACAATTATGAGTAAGACGATATTTATTAACTTAAATCCATCTAAATAATTACTCTAGCATTTATATTAATATAATGTATATTTGCAGAAAGACATAGCAAAATGCGCAACTTGCTTAACTAATATATTGACCTTTTTTTTTCAATGTAACATTTATATTAATATAATGTATATTTACAGAAAGACATAGCAATATTCGCAACTTGCTTAATTAATATATTGACCTTTTTTTTTTTCAAGGTAAAATTTATATTAATATAATGTACATTTGCAGAAAGACATAGCAATATGCGCAACTTGCTTAATTAATATATTGACCTTTTTTTTTTTTTTTTCAAGGTATGAGTGTAAAACATGTCATGAGGGACTATGATGATGAGACTTCTGATCAAGAATCAAGCGATGAGGAACGCATTACACGGTGTAAGACAAAGCAAATGAGAAAGAATATTTTAATGCGATGTATGATTTTCACTCTCTTGCCTTCTCTCTCATAAAGAAAAAAATGAGAGAAAGAAAAAGGGAATAATAGCTTACTATTAGAATTAATATCAGAGTTTATCGATAATATAGTACAATGTAGTGATCAGATTGTATTATAGACTACAGTGCGACAAATATATTTAAGTAACTTTACATAATAGATGAGCTTACATAGAGGTGAGAGGTCTATAATAGTTTTATTCACTACTTTCATTCTATAAACTAGATCATATATGTACATTAATAATATTTATTTTCCTGTCATTCTTTAGATCGGTAACAAATTTTATCTTTAATTTGCTGCAGTAATCAATCCCTTTTGGATCTTCCTAAAATGGCTTGGTACGTAGCATCTCCTTATGAGAATTTTTTTACTAGTTTTTATGGTTCAAAATATTTGAATATTTATATATCTTTTTTAATTGCAGCCCCCGGTGTGCATGACAAAAGGATGAAACATGTTGAAGCCCACAAAATTGTTCAACAGATACTTAAGAATGTGACACATGCAACTGATGAACTACTTGACAAAGTTGGATGGAATAAAGCAATTTCAGATGCTATCGAAAATGGATTAAGTGAGTTGATGGATGAGATCATTAAATTTGTACCCGAAATGATTTGGAGGTTAGATGAGAAGGGTAGAACAATCTTTGCAAAGGCAATTGTGCTACGCCAGGAAAAGATTTTTAGCAATATTTATAGATTGGGTGGAAAGATGCGTATGACAATTATTGAACATGATATATTTGGTAACAATTATTTACATTTAGCTGCAAAGTTATCACCTCCCCCTCGTCTTAACCGCTTCTCTGGTGCAGCGCTTCAGATGCAAAGAGAGTATGAATGGTTTCAGGTGAACGTACTATCAACCATCTTGCATATATTTCTTAATTTACCTAAAAATTAATAAACTTCAAAATATATTTTATAATATTGGTAAAATAATTTTGACGCAATTTTAATTTCAGGAGGTGCAAAGTATGGTACCATCAAGATTTAGGGAAGAAACCAATGAAAATAATAAAAAACCAATCGAGTTGTTTAGAGATGAACATCGGGAGCTACTGAAAGAAGGAGCAAGATGGATGAAAAATACTGCAGGATCGTGTATGGTTGTCGCTACCTTAATTGCTGCTGTCATGTTCACATCGGCTTTTACCGTTCCAGGTGGTAACAATGAAAAAACAGGGCTTCCTATTCTATTGAAGCATAACATGTTCTTAGTCTTTGTTATTTCAAATGCATTAGCTTTATTTTCTGCTTCTACTTCTATAATAATCTTCTTAGGAGTCCTCACTTCACGCTTTGCAGAAAAGGATTTCCATAAATTGTTGCCCAGAAGATTGATAATTGGTCTTCTCGCTCTTTTCTTTTCTATAATTACCATGATGGTAGCTTTTGGTGCTGCCGTCTTTCTTACACTTCAAGGACGATTAAGTTTGGTTTCCATTCCTCTTGTTGCTCTTTCCTCAATTCCAATCACTTTTTTCGCTCTCTCTGAATTTCCCCTTCTCATTGAGACAATCGTTCACACATATGTCGGCAACATTTTTAACAAGCCAAAGAATTTCAACGGAAAGAGTCAATTATTTTGACTTAAAAATTTGGTTACTCTAGGAAGTTTAAGTTATTTATTTGTAATTATTGTTTTTGAACATACATTTTAATATGTATTATATGACTTTTCTTTATTTTTATTATTGGTATATTGCAATTTTTTTTTCAACAAAATGAAATTAATGAAGTTTCTGAAAGGGCAGATATAGATCATAATGTCACCTCTATTAGAAATGATGCAATTTCATGAGTTGTGGGTCCTGATTATCGAGATCATCAAGTTAAAAGGATTTGGAATAAGAGAAACACAGTCGAAGGAGGAGGTTACAATAGTTGGTAGAGCAAATATATCTGTATGTGAAGCTCTTAAGTTCGCTAATTTTGTGTTTAGTATGGTCTAAAATTTGGCAATTATAGATTTTATATTGTATAATTAAATAACTTAGGAGTTTTACTTTGTTCATTTTAACGTAGCTATAGAGTCATTACATCCTTTATACTTCAAATATTTGATTTTTTTTTTTTTTTTTTAAATGAAATGGATAATGCCAAGAGGGAAAGTGTTTAGGATTGGTGTTTCGTGTTTAGGTGATCAATTCTTTAACTCTTATACAATCTATGCAGTCCAGAATAAGAATAAGATAGGATAAAACAAATTTGTTGGTTTTTAAAATGTCAACAACTTCAATAGATTTTGATAACGTCGAAATGTATTTTATCAATGATTCATTAATTATGAAAAGAATATAAAATCGATAATGCTATGTATACAAAGTTTTGTATATAAAATGATATGACATCAAGTAAATGATAAAATGAATAAATCATTTATAGTTTTGACTTTTATGAATTTAGCTTCATACTCACTTGATACTACATCACTTTGTATATATAGCACTACTCGTACAAGAAAGTTAGGCTTCAAATGTTCATTGATTAATTTGTTCACAAATATTAAACAGTGAAAAAAAACTCAAGATGAGTCCTTTCATTAATTTAGATAAAAGAAATTAATATTATTCTTAATACGAAACTAATTAAATGAAGAGTAATACTATACTTACAAACTAATTATACAAATTAATAATCTATACAAACTGATGTAATTTATCATTGCATAACAACTTGCATCATTCATCTTAATTAATGTAATTTATCATTAACATTTATTTATCCAATCACATCATGTCATGTCATTTTAAATGAGTAAGTTTGTATAATTAGTTTATTAGTGTAATATTATTTTTGAAATAAACTCAATCTTCTTAAATTCAATCTTTTTTTAAAAGGAAAATAAAGCACAAAAATAAAATAAATAAATCATAAAAAAATTTGTAAATAAGATAAAATTTCATAAGTTATTCTAATATTCCAATTTTTTCGTTTTTTCCCTGCATCAATAGGTCAATAAAAGTTTTCATAAACCCATAACGTCATTGTAAAACTATAACAATATTGTCATATTGCTTGTGCTTGGAAGAACCAGAGACATGGCTTTTAATGTGTTGAAAATGTATCCACTACAAGGTTTCACTGATTCACTTAATTGTATCACTGAGGGTTTTGGGTTATATTAATTTGTAATTGAATCAGAGATAGATGTCTATGGATGTCAATCGGGATTTAATTAAAGTGTGCGGTGGGGAATGGAGAGGGGCTTCCCCGCACCTCCACAAAGTCATCCCTCAACTAATTAAGTTTTGAAAAAAAAAAAGAAAGAAAGAAAAAATTAATTGTAAATCTTATTTTCAAAATTTTAAAAGAAATTTCTTGCATATAGCGTAGCCAAATTTTAGAAAAGTCATAAATTTATGTGTATAAAAAAACTTATAATTCTTATAGTCAAAATTAAAAAGAAAATTTCTTGCATATCTTTTTTTTAATATTTTATTTTGTATAAAAGATAATCGCCTATAAATTTCATTTTACCCGAAAATTTAAAAATAGAAATTTCATGACAGATATTCTCCTCTTTCTTTCCTTCTGAAAATTTTAATATTAAAGATGTTTATTTGCACTAAATTTTCTCTTCTATTTTTTTTTCCTTTAGTTAGTAATAAAGAAGTATATACACTACATTTAATTATTAAAGAATAAATAAGTATACCGAACAATGCTACATATGCAAAGTTAAATAGACAAAATTTATATATAAAGTGATATGATATTATTCATTTTATGTCATATTACCCATTAATTTTTATTACTTTGACTTTCTTATATCCACCCCACTATTTAATTGATGACACATCATTTTGTTTATAGATTTTCTATAACTTTGTAAGTATATTATTATTAAAAAACTAAATTTTAGTCATTCCAAAAAAAAATTCTGGTTATGAAACTGACGATATTATTCCATCAATTGCATATCATGTTTAAAATCAAAAGTGCTCCGTATAAAGCATGCTAGGAAGAAAAAGAAAAAGTTGTAATTATTTAATATGATGAATCACTTTAATAGTTAAATTTTACTAAAGTTACTTAAAGCATAAGAGTTTCCACAAAGATAAGATTTTTTATACATGATGATTCAAATAATTAATTAATTAAGAAAGTTAATCATCCTTGTCTATAAAGTTTTAGGAATTTGTGTGCCCCTCTCTGGAAGCAAACCTTGGATTTACCTGACACATCACTTACCGATTACTCCCATAATTTTAATTTGTTTTTTTATGTGGGTTCACACTTCACAGACGTAAAAGCTTATGTGACCAATTAAGTAAAGTGAAATTCTGTATCGTTAATTTAAACTAGTTTATTATTGGGACACTTTATTCCATGTAGATGAGGATGAGTGAATCCATTTCTTCTTCGTTCAATAAGGTATAAGATATAAGATACTCTTAAGTATAGACATTTTCGAATTTCTCTAGTTGTTGAACGTCCTAAGAAGATCAGAATATTTGTATTCATGTATTTAAAAATGCTTGAATACTATCTTTCACTTGATTCTTTCATTAGTGTAGCAATATTGTGGGAATAAGCTAGACATGATTATAAGCTAACAGATTAATAAGCTTTTTGGTCTAGCGATTTTTTAGATCAAGTGGTTTCTTAACAAGTATAGGAATGATTAAAGTAAATACCAATAACTCATGATCATTATTAAAAATTTCTTGAATTCTTTCAGATTTCACCGCGTCAATGTGATGCCAAGTACGTCACATGAAGTTTGATTAATGGTAAAAAGGGATGGCATGGGCTGGTTACTAATTATTTAATCAATTCATATTGTGGGAATCATTCATCTACAAGAAAGGGATAAGTAGAGATAAGTTTAGAGAAATTATATACAAAGATACTTTAGTACAAACTTCAATTTAGAAGCTTAGCATCTCAATAATCTTTTACTATTCCTTAAACTATTTCCTTCTACATTTTATCCTATACTTGAAAAATATTTATAAAGTTTTAACAAATCAAATACTTATAAGATTTAATTGGAATTACACATCTATAACATGAAATTTGTTTGACATGAGCGAAGGATAATTAGAACTTTGAGTTCCTAAGGAGGGAGGGTTTTTAAGTTATCTAAAATCATGACTTAATTTGGTCTGCCTAATATGATCAAAATCAAATTGATCAATGAATTACAAAATAAAAAATGAAAAAAAAAAAAAAAAAAGGTAAAGATTTNAAATTTATAAATTAATTAAAAAATAAAAAATTAAAAAAAAAAAAAAAAAGGTAAAGATTTCTTAGTATATCGACTCGAATAGGTATTGGAATTAAATATTGGTAACATTAAGCCTAATATTTATAATATTAAACATATTTGTGCAACATAAAACAAGAGAAATCTATTGATATTAGAATGAATGCTTTTCCAGTAACATAGCGGATTAATAGAATAAAGTAGCTTATTGAATCTATATATATTTGTAACATAGAACTTGAGAAAGTAAGATAATAAAAAACGTTTATATTGAAATTCCTATGTTAATGTAACATCCCGCGTTTTTAAACAGTGATTTAGGGGCGTAAGTGAAAGATTTGAAAGCCTAAAATCACAAAAGTACATATTTTAGACGTATACGGGATGACACATACATATATGAGTATTCGGAGGTTTTCAGGAGTTTTCAGAAAATTGGACTAAAAATAATTTTACTCGGGCTCGTGGGTTTTTCGGCTTTAATGGCTGATGTGTGGATTTTGAGGGTTACGTGAGTGGGAAATAGATGAGGACGGGTCCACGACGAGATGTTGAGACTTTGGGATCACGATTTGTGACCGTTGAAGGTTTAGAAAATTATGAAAGACCCCCAGAACTCAAAATATATATAAACTACATAGGAGACCATAATATTTAGGAAACTACACAAACATACCCGATTGTCGGAAATCGCTGTCTCTGGTGATAGGTCACATTCCCGGTGGGTTAGCCGCCATGGCCGGTGGCAATGGAACCGTCTTAACCTGCTGATCATTGTGGTGGTCTCCGTTCCCTCGTCCGATGCCGAAAACATCGTAGATCGGGCCAGAGATGTTTGCCTGCGTTGACTTCCAGTCGATCGATCTCGGCATCGCCAGCCCTTGACACCGGTGACGATCAATGCAGAAACAACTAGAGGGGGTGAATAGGTGTAAATCAATGCGAAAACTTAAAAGCTACAACAAACAAAACACGTTAATATAAATCGTAATATATCAGATAAGATCAATCAACAAAATTGTCATGACTCGAAATCCCCTATACAGGAATCCTGACGGTGAACTGCTACAACTTAGAAAGTGTATACCCAAGTGTAGGTTGTCTTAATTATAGTCCTCGGTGAGTCCAAGTATCGTATTCACAGGGAGATTATTATCAAGATCAAAGGTTCTTATTCGTTTGTCCAAAATTCTAAGTAAAGAAAATGTAAATGAAATGTTGGTTGGTTTTAGAGATAAAAATTACCAAGTATGGAATTAAGTTCAAGTAAAAGACACTAAGGCATCAGAGATCCACACTCATTTAAATTGTAGAAAATATTCTTAATCCTTTTTATAACTTAATTGAAATTAACTAAAGAGTAAAATCAATCGGAAGATGAAAATGTTTTAGTTCAAGAAAACATAAAATAAAAGAATTACCTTTCAACGGATTGACGACAACATTTCGAGAAACATATACTTGATTTGTAAAAGAAATTTTCAAGCATTCAATGTGCCAATAAGTCTACAATGAATCAAGACTTTTAACAAAACAAAATAATTCTAAAAATATTTATTCAAATAGATTGAAAGGAAAAATATTGAAGAACAAAAATCGGATTAAGAATAAAATTACAACCAAATAAGTGTTTCACTCCTAACCTTAGCTAAGAGTTTAGAAAAATATATTTAAACTGCAAAATACACAACAAATGAAACTAAAAACTCTAAAAATGAATTGTACATTTGCAATAAACCAATGGTCTCCTTTTATAGGCAAATGGGAGAGAGAATTTAAGGAATTTCCATAAAAATTTATTTATTGCCACCCAACCACTCTTATCATTTGTAACCACTTTTGGAACAACTTGCACATCATATCTATTAACGTGTCCAACATGAAAGATGTAGATAATTAAATTATCTTTCCATAGCCACTTGAATGGTGCCATTTGGATATGTATTT
>JANLJB010004191.1:0-16712 GCA_026212285.1 Bursera cuneata
TTAATCAAATAAAATATTAATCAAAGACGACGGTGATTGAAAGATTATTTTAACTGCTAGACTCATCAACTTAATTAATTTAAATACCCTATTCCAATTTATGAAAAAGGAATTAAATCCTCAAATAAGAACTCCAGCTTGATGCATTTCATATCTATTGAAATACATCCACCTATCCTTCCTAGTTAATTAAAGGTTTGCTTCTTAATTAACCCTATCTATTGAACAATCGAGAAGAATGCTTACTAAATTTAATCCAATAAATGTATAGAACACAAAAAGTATAATTGAACCAGGCAAAATCTAACACGCGTGAACCTTTAACCTAAAATTTTGATTCACTTAGCAGTTACGACTGCAAATTGTTACTAATATCTGGAATCCCTAACGATTACGTATTAAGAACCCTAGATTAACAATGAATTGACAAATCTAAAACCCTAGTTGCGCACCTAGTTAAATAGACAAGCAACTTGCATAAATTCAGTAAATCATATTCATCCTTCTGAAATCAAACATAAATAGAATGAGATATAAAATATAAAGCATCTCTCAATCATAAGAAATCTAGCAATCCATAACAAGAACTGAAATTAATAAAATATAAAACACAGAAGACATGATAAAATAGAGAGAAAAGAAGTAATCTTATGGAGAAATCATGAGATAATCTCTTGAATCTTCTTGTTTTGTGTCTCTCCCCTTCCTCTCTGAGCTATCTCCGCTTTTTCTATGAGAAAAATGAAGTTTATAGTCCCAAAATGAGTTAAGTTGAAGGGCAACGTCTTCCTTTACTTTTTTTTTCCGTTCCAGCTCACGCATTTCTGCCTCAGCCATAGAATTTTCGCCTCAGCGCTAGGCTACTGACTTGATTTCTGTAGTAGCACTAGAATCTACCACCGCAGAGGTAACTCTCTGTTTGAGAATTTTTGGTTCAAAATTTGGAAAAGTCATAAACACAAAAGTTGTAGCTAATTCTCTTAGCTTTCCAAAACCGCTTGAATCACTTTATTTTGATAGCGGACGGAGGAGTTATGATCCAAATACTGATGGATGGTCAGAAGCCCAAATTGATTCATTGTTGCTTTGTTTACGATAGGAAAACAATCTTTCTGGACTTTAGACCCTTCATAAGAATTGTATCTCAGGATGTGTATATGAATTTAGGCTTTTGAATCACCTTATTTAGACTCTAGAAGCTCTAGATATGCCTAATTAACTCTCTAGTGATCTTTGACTACCTCTCCAGCCTGCCTTGATTTTGCAATAACCTTTGGATGCTCGAACAAACTCCGATTTTGATGAACCAGACCTCCTTGAAAAGCTTGAGATATCCTTTACAACTTTACTGAAGACCACTTTATTTTCTGGGCACTTCTTCCACATCAAAAATCTGTAAGAATCCCAAGAGGTCTAATATTAAATACTACTAACAATTCCAAATTAAAGCATATTTTCTAAAACTTCCCTAAAAATACCTTTGACATAAAATAAACTCAAATGAACCTCAAATGACCTAAAACATACCAAATAGACTAAATATAAAGAGAATAAAAATGTATAATTTTGTACCCATCATCCCACTTTGCAATACCAAAAAAAATTCTCATATAAACATTTTTTATCTCCTTCATCAAATTTATGTTGTGGACCCATACAACTCATATAATCAATTTTCATTCTATCGTCATCTTTCTATTATGTCTTCCTTTTTCCATTCAAACATAGCTATATGAGAACCACCAAAAAATGTTGAAAAGAATCTTCAAGTCCTTCAAGAGAATGAACAAGCTCAACCCCACTTTATTTCAATGACTCATCAGTATATGGTCCTTGAAAAACTTTTTGTTCATTGCTTTTTCAGTATCTGAAGTTACAAATTTATACACACAAATTATATAAAAGGAAGTCTATAATAATGAATCAACACAATAAGCTTTTTTGGACCGTTGCATGATTGTCTCCGGATCTTGTACAATCTTCTTTCCTTCCTTGTTTGCATGAGATATGATCTCCTTCCTTGCATGGCTGTTTCTTTCCTTGCATGGGTTGCATGATACCGTTTCCTTATTTGCATGAGATATGATCTCCTTCCTTGCATGGCTGTTTCTTTCCTTGCATGGGCTGCATGATACCGTTGCATGATTGTNTGTGGATTCGATACCTAAAGCTACGCTACAACAACCGCTTAGCCGAAGGTTAATTTTGAGCGAGATCAGGTTGCATGATACCGTTTCCTTGTTTGCATGAGATATGATCTCCTTCCTTGCATGGCTGTTTATTTTGGTTGTTTCTTTCCTTGCATGGGCTGCATGATACCGTTGCATGATTGTCTCCAGATCTTGTGCAATCTTCTTTCCTTCTTTCTTTGCATGAGATATGGTCTCCTTCTTTAATTTTGCATTGGCTGTCTCTTTCCTTGCCTCTTTCCTTGCATGGGCTGCATGATATCTTTCCTTCTACGGGTTCTTTATCAGTCCTAACACCGGGGAGGAATCCATTCATCAGTTACCCCAATATGTCTCCAAAGTATCACGATGAATATGGTGATTGTGTTTTGAAATGTTTCAATCAAATTGATGAGCTCTTCAATGTAGTTGTCATAGTTTGGCCAGACTACACCAATTATTTTAACACTTTGTAAGGACCGTGTGATTATTTAGGATGGGACCATGGTTGGCATCTACCTGAAGAGATTGCAGGAATATTGATAGCACAAACAAGGAATCAAGCAATGCTTAAAGAAATGGAACAATCACCCAACCATGGGCACAACAGGCAGCTACCAAATGGGGCTTTTTATGGAAATGTGGGACATAGGATGAACAATAAACTAACAATGGAGTCATTGATCCATGATCCGAATAAGAATTGAAGTTATCCTCTCATGTTATTCCTTAATCTCATGTTTTGTTTCTTAATTCATTTTTTTAATTTTTCTTAATCATCGAAATACTTGTTTTTGTTCTTAAAAAAACCGTACAAGATTTAACACACCTTGAACTTTATTCAAATCAAAATGAGAATCAAATCCCTAAAATATTTAAACACTACTAATCAAAACCTAAATTTAAATAAAATTTAAATATTTTCATCGATCAACTTTCACCCTAGGCTTTACATAGGAATTCAGCAAGTTATTCTTGTTCCATTCAACTTTATCAATCTTTCGATAAGAATTTGAGAAGAAGAGAATAGTGTTTGTCTCTCAAATGTCGTCCTTATTCTGATAAAGAATGTATATTTATATAAAGGCGTAAGAGGTAGAGTTGGAATTCAATTCGCATGCAGAAATCTTGAAAAATTTTGGAGATTAGATTGCGAGGGCACCCCGTCCTCAGTTTCCAGCCCAATGGCATTGAACTACTGCCTTAAATACATAAAAAATCCTAGCTTTTGGGGCCCCAACCTTGGTTCCTAATGTTGGGACACTAAGCTACTGTATGATGTACTCTTGTCAACCTAAAAGTGGGCGCCCTAACTTTAATTTTTCTATGCCGCGATGCTCACTCTGTAAAAAAATCATAAAAACATAAAAGTTGTAGCTCTATCTCTTAGCTTTTCAACATCATAAGAATCATCACATTTCAATAGTTGATGAAAAAATTATGCCCAAAATATTGAAAGACGTTCATAAGTCCAAATTCTTCACGTTTCACTATTTTTTTGACATTGGTTGACCTTTTTTGCTATAAATTCTAACAACCTTCACTCCACCACAAACCTTATTGACAATTACTTTTAATTTTCAATCATAAGCTTATCAAACCAAGCCAAAATATCGCTACATGTAAAAAAATTGCTTAGAAACATCACAAAGTAGGTAAAAACCAAGTTCATGAATATTGCTTTTAGTTATTACACACAAGTTTGCAATACAAAAAAAAAAAAAAAAAAAAAAAANCATGAATATTGCTTTTAGTTATTACACACAAGTTTGCAATACAAAAAAAAAAAAAAAAAAAATCCTTATCTAAATCTTTTTTATTTCCTTTATAAAACTTTATATTGTGTACCATGCAACCCGTATAATTAATTTTCATTTTATCCTCCTATTTCGATTCTGTCTTTCTCTTTCCATTCAAACATGGCTATGTGGGAACCACCAAAAAAATTTTGAGGAGTATCTTCAAGCCCTTTAGGAGAATGAACAAGCTCAGTGCTACTTTATTTCAATGACTCAATATATGTTCCTAACACCAATGAGGAATCCGTTCATCAATTACCCTAATATGTCTCCAGAGTATCAAGATGAATATGGTGATTCAGTTTTGGAAGGTTTCAATGATATTGATGGACTCCTCAATGTAGTTGTTATGGTTTGGTCAGATTACATCAACCGTTTTAACACTCTGCTAGGACTGTATGATTATTTGGGATAGGATCATGGTTGGCATTCGTCAAAAGAGGTTGTAGGAATGTTGATAGCACAACCAGCGAATCAAGCAATGTTGAGAGAAATGGAACAACCACCAAACTATGGACACAACACGCAACTACCAAATGGAGTTCCTGATATGAATGTAGGACAAGGGATGAACAATGAATTAACAAATGGAGTTGTTGATCCATGATCCAAATAAGAATTGAAAAAAATTTGTCATGTTGTTCTTTAATCTCATGTTCTACATCTTCGTGTTTTATTTTTTTATTGTTTTTATTCTTTCATGCTCTATTTCTTAATGTTTTACTATTTTTGTTATTTTTGTTAGAATTGTTAGACTGTTTTAGTTCATTTTATTTGTTTTTCTTAATCACTGAAATGCTTGTTTTTGTTCTTAACAAAACTATAACAAGATTTAACACAACTGTCTTGAACTTTTTTCAAACCAAAATAAGAATCAAATCCTAAAATATTTAAATAATAAGAATCAAAACATTAATTGAAATAAAATCAAAGTATTTTCACCAATCAACTTTCGTCATAGGCTTTACATAGGAATTCAGCCATTGATGCCTGCTGCAATCATCTTCATCAATCTTTTTAGAAGAATTTGAGAAGAAGAAAAGAGTTTTTGCATCTCAAAAGTCATCATTCTTCTGATGGAGAAGGTATGTTTATATATAGTTACAAGAGGAGGAGTTGGAATTCAATTCGGATGCAGAAATCTTGAAAAACCTGGAGATTTGCTGGTGCAAGCACCCTGACCTCGGTTTCCAACACCAAGATGCTGAGCTACTGTCTCAAATACATAAAAATATATGCTTTGGGCACTCCAACCTTGGTTGCTAGCATTGGGGTATTAAGCTACTGTCTGATGAACTCTTGTTAACCCAAAAGTAGGTGCCCTAGCTTTAGCTTTTCGGTGTCACGACGCTCACTTTTTGGAAAAGTCATAAACACAAACTTTGAAGCTCTGTCTCTTAGTTTCTAACACCTCAAGAATCATTGCATTTCAATAGTTGATGAGAAAGTTATGTCCAAAATACTAAGAGATATTATGGATCCAAATTCTTCATGTTTCACTATTTCTCCGACATTGGTTGACCATTTTTTGCTATAGATTCCTACAACCTTTGCTCCACCACAAACTTCCTTGATAATTACTTTTTCATTTTCAATCATAAGCTTATCAAGTCAAGCCAAAAAGATTGCTACATGTAAACTAAAAAATCATTGTTTAGAAGCATCACAAAATAGGTAGAAATTAAGTTCATAAATATTGCTTTTAGTCGTTACACCCACTTTGCAATACCAAAAGAAAAAATCCTCATATAAATCTTTTAAAAAATCCTCATATAAATCTTTTCTACTCCTTCAAACTTTATATTGTGCTCCCATACAACGCATCTAATCAATTTTCATTCTATCTTCCTCTTTCCATTTTGTCTTCCTATTTTCATTCAAATATGGTTGTGTGGAACCACCGAAAAATGTTGGGGAGTATCTTAAAGGTGTTGAGGAGAATGAACAAGCTCAACGACTCATCAATATATGGTCCTGACACCGAGGAGGAATTCGTTTATCAATTACATCAATATGTCTCCAAAGTAATGCGATGAAAATGGTGATTCTGTTTTTGAAGGTTTTAATGATATTGATGGGCTCTTCAATGTAGTTGTCGTAGTTTAGCCAGACTAAGCTAACCGTTTTCACGCTCAACAAGGGTTGTGTGACTCTTTGGAATGGGATCATTGTTGCATCCATCAGAAGAGGTTGCAAGAATGATGATTGCACAACCAACAAATCAAGCAATGCTAGAAGAAATGAAACAACCACCCAACCATGGACATAACAGGTAGGAGCCAAATAGGGTTCCTGATAGAAACGTAGGACGAGGGATGAACAATGAACTAACAAATGGTGTTGCTAATCCATGATCCGGATAAGAATTGAGAAAAATCTCTTATGTTGTTCCTTAATCTCATGCTTTATATCTTAATATTTATTGTTTTTGTTGTTTTTGTTACTCTCTCATGCTCTGTTTCTTAATGTTTTATTGTTTTTGTTGTTTTTGTTAGAATTGTTTAATCGTTTTAGTTCATTTTCGTTGTTTTTCTTAATCACCGAAATGTTTGTTTTTGTTCATAACAAAACTATATATAACAAGATTTAACACAATTGTCTTAAACTTTTTTCAAACCAAAATAAGAAACAATTCCCGAAAATATTTAAACAATAAGAATTGAAATAAAATCAAAGTATTTTCACCAATCAACTTTTGTCGTAGGCTTTAAATAGGAAGTCAGTCATTCATGCTTACTGCAATCATTTTCATCGATCTTTTGAGACGAAGAGAAGAGTGTTTCCCTTAAAAGTCGTTCATCTTTTGATGGAGAAGGTATGTTTATAAAGAGGTACAAAAGGAGTTGGAACTTAATTTGGATGCAAAAATCCCGAAAAATCTGGAGACTTGATAGCACTGACACCACGACCTCGGTTGCCAACCCTAGGGCACTAAGCT
Source organism: Bursera cuneata (assembly GCA_026212285.1). Classification (NCBI taxonomy): domain Eukaryota; kingdom Viridiplantae; phylum Streptophyta; class Magnoliopsida; order Sapindales; family Burseraceae; genus Bursera; species Bursera cuneata. The sequence goes on from JANLJB010004191.1 coordinate 6,906, forward strand.
ACAGCCTCAAATAAATAAAAAATCCTTGCATTGGGTGCCCCCAGTGTTGTTTGCCAGCATCAGGGCTCTAAGTTACTATCTGATGAACTTTTGTGAACCCAAGAGTGGATGCCGTAGCCTCAACTTTTCGGTGTTGTGGTGCTTACTTTGTAGAAAAGTCATAACCATAAAAGTTATAGCTCTACCTCCTAGCTTTCCAATGTCACAAGAATCATAGCATTTCAATATTTGATAAGAATGTAATGTCCAAAGAATCACAACATTTCAATATTTGATGAGAATGTAATGTCCAAAATACTGAGAGATGTTCCTAGGTCCAAATTCTTCACGTTTCACTATTTTTTCAACATCGGTTGACCCTTTTCTCACTATAAACTCTTATAACCTTTTCTCCACCATAAAACTCCTTGGCAATTACTTTTTAATGTTCAATCCTAAGCTTCTCAGTCAGGCCAAAAGATTGTTACATGTAAATAAAAAAAATAAAAAACATTGCTTAGAAGTATCACAAAGTAGATAGAAACCAAGTTCATGAATATTGCTTTTAGTCATTGCACCCACTTTGTAATACCATAAAAAAAATCCTCATAAAAATCTTTTTTATCTACTTCATCAAACTTTATGTTGTGCACCCATGCAACCCATATAATCAATTTTCATTTTATTTTCCTCTTTCCATTCAAATATGGCTGTGTGGAAACCACCAGAAAATGTTGAGGAGTATCTTCAAGACCCTTAGGAGAATGAACAAGCTCAATGCCACTTCTTAATCTCACGCTTTATTTCTTAATGTTTTATTGTTTTTGATACTCTCTTCAACGCTGTTTCTTAATGTTTTATTGTTTTTGTTGTTAAAATTGTTGGACTGTTTTAGTTCATTTTCTTTGTTTTTCTTAATCACTGAAATGCTTGTTTTTGTTCTTAACAAAACCGTAACAAGATTTAAGATAACTATCTTGAACTTTATCCAAACCAAAATAAGAATCAAATCCCTAAAATATTTAAACAATGAGAATCAAATAAAATCAAAGTATTTTCACTGATCAACTTTCACCCTAGACTTTACGTAGGAATCCAGCCACTCATGCCTGCTGTAATCACCTTCATCAATCTTTTGAGAAGAAGAGAAGAGTGTTTGTCTCTTAAAAACCATCCTTATTCTGATGGAGAAGTTATGTTTATATAAGGTGCAAGAGGAGTTGGAATTCAGTTTATATGTAGAAATCCTAAAAAATCTATAAATTTGATAGCGCATAAGCCCTGACCTTGGTTGCCGGAGCCGGGGCACTGAGCTAGTACCTCAAAGACATCAAAAAACCTTGATTTAGGTGCCTCAGCCTTGGTTGCCAGTGCCAGGGTGTTGAGCTACTGTTTGATGAACTCTTGTCAACCCGAGAGTGGATGCCTCGGTTTCAGCTTTTTTGTGCTGTAGTGCTCACTTTCTGGAAAAGTCATAAACACAATAGTTGTAGCTCTATCTCTTTGCTTTCGAACGCCACAAGAATCATCACATTTCAATATTTGATGAGAAAGTTATGTCCAAAATACCAAGAGATATTTTGGGGCTAATTCTTCACGTTTCACTAGTTTTCCAACATCACTTGACCTTTTTTGCTATAAATTTATACAACCTTTGCTCCACCATAAACACAATTACTTTTTAATGTTCAATCGTAAGCTTATCAAGCCAGGACAAAAGATTTCTACATGTAAACACAAAAACGTTGATTAGAAGTATAATAAAGTAGGTAAAAACCAAGTTCATGAATATTGTCTTTACACCCACTTTGCAATACCATAAAAAATCCTTATATGAATCTTTTTTATCTCTTTCATCAAACTTTAATTTATGCACCCATGCAACCAATATAATCAATTTTCATTTTATCTTCCTCTTTTCATTCAAATATAGCTATGTGGAAGCCACCAAAAAATGCTTTTTTTTCTTAATCACATAAAAGCTCTTAGAGGACCATAAAATCAAGTGCAAGTCAAATCGATACTTGGTCTGCTTGATTAGCATACCACTTCTAATCAATTTAAATAGAATCAATGGTGATTTATACTAGAAGCAGTAATTACAAAAGAAATAATTATATAAGAGAAATTGAAGAAATTTTTCCATTGAAGAAATGACATTAATTTAAGTAAAATTTTATATATAAGAACTTAAAACCATTTTTGTGATTAGAGGGAATTCTATTAAAATAAATTGCTGGTACAATACAAATGTACCCTCTTTTTCCGTCCATTCTCACTATAGATTATGTCTTTGCGTTTGAAAAACTAAAGATAATTTTAATGTTTTGATATTGAATTAAACTAGACAATAAAATAATAAATAGTTTATTAGAAAATTAAAATAAATTAAAATTTTGTTAAAAATCAAAATAGTTTCCTAACTTGACTACTTTTCACATTTTCCCTTCATTCCTTATAATTTTTTTTTTCTTGTAAGTTAGTGTAGAAAAGCTTTGCTAACATAAACGGTACCCATCAAATAGTGTTAATGAAGAGAGTTTATCGAAACTTATTCCAGAAAACACTTCCACAAGATAGACAATAAGAGAAGTCATTTCATCAAAACAGTAATAAAAAATAGAGTTTACCAAAACTTATTCGGCGAAATTCATTGACCCCCCAATTAAATTTTAAGAAAACATTTAACTCCAAACTTTTATTAAACTAACATTTATCTCCTAAAAATTAATACTTATCCCCCAGATTTTTTGGGGATAAGTGTTAGTTTTTATGGAAACAGTGATAATTTTTTTGGGGTAAGTGTTAGTTTAATAAAAGTTTAGAGTTAAATATTTTCTCAAAATTTAATTGGAGAGTCAAAGTTAATATCCCAAACTTATTCTAGATAAAACTTTTACTCCCTTTCCCTTCGTTCTCATTTATTTCTCGTCGTTCCAATGGTGATTCTTGAGAGAGAGATTTAAAAGTTAGACAGAGAATGAGATATTTGAAGAAGGAAGAAAGAAGGAGTGGTTAGAGGGTATTACCATCATCTTACATTTTTTTTCATAGAAAAATTATAAAATCCAAGGGGATGGTTATTTCTGCAACTCTCCTCACAATTTGGGTTAGTTTGTAATTTTCCTAGATTTTTTTTCTGGTTATAGTTTCGGAGGTGTGAAATATTGAGGTTATTTTAATCACTTTACGAGTTATACGAGTATTCCTTTTAGTTTTATTGTTCAAAGCACTTAGATTAGGGGTAAAAAGATAATTGTAAATTGCGAGTGATGAAGTTCAAAAAATTCGGGTGACCATGACAAAAAGTGTTATAGTTAGCATTGTTCTAAAGTTTTCAAAACTTGGAGGGTAGTTTATGATTTTTTTTTTTTTTTTTTTAAATTTAAAATTTACAAATNTTCTAAAGTTTTCAATACTTGGAGGGTAGTTTATGATTTTTTTTTTTTTTTTTTTCAATTTAAAATTTACAACTAACCCTCTTCTTGTATTCGTATCCTATAAAATGACCCGACCCAAATCCATTCGATTCGAACTTTTAACTACAAGTTCTTTTTTCTATCTTCTTTACACTTTTGGATAGCGAAAAACCCCATTAAACCCTAAATTGAATTTCATAGCATACACGTAGAAGCATCATAGTAATGGCTTTGACAGTTTCCAATGTATTTCACTCTCCAAACCCACAAATTTCACTAAGAAATTATAATCTCAAAGCCCCAGTTTCCAGATACCCTTCTTCTTCTGTCAGGTAATTTTTCTTTGTACAGATTGTTGCTTCTTCCCGTTGACTGTTTAATATTAACTGTTTTTGTTGCTGCAAGTGCTGAAGTCTGTGTTTATTCGCTCAACTGAAGCGATTTTGTGTTTTGTTTTATTGCTTGGATAAGGGTTAATAAGAATACAAAGTTCAATTCTGAATTTCGTCTTTGCATTGTCTGTTGATTTTTTTCCTTTTTAATACAAAAATGCGGAACCCTTGTGAATTGTGAAGTAAACAAACAGACTGTTGGTCTATTTTTTATAGAACTAAAAATGATATCTCTATGTTGTTAATGAAGTTTATTCTTTTTGGTTAATGTGAGTTCTATCATGAAAGAATTATATTTTAGCTTATTGGGTTCTCTTTCTTTCTTTCTTTTCCCCTGTTTTGGTTGTGTTAAACATATAACTATAGCAGCGGGGTTTTGAATTTAATAGGTTTGATAGAGCAATTTCATGGAATAAAAGGGTGATTTGTGCTGCTGCATCATCAGCAGGAAGTTCTAATCCGGACAGTGATTTAAATCCTTATGCGGTAAAATTTCAGTTCATATTTGTTCATATTACTTTGCATTTTCGGAAACATGAAGTTATTTTTTATCAAGTGTGCACTTTTTACCGGTGTTAATTGATTTTTAATTTGTGTACTTTTAGGTTTTGGGTGTGAGCCCCATTGAGGGATTTGAGATGGTCAAGGCAGCGTATACAAAAAAACGGAAGGAGGCTGAGAGAAACAATGATGAAGCAACGGCTTCTCAAGTAGGTTACAGTGCACACTCTCTATAGATATGTGATATGAATAAATAATTTAGTAACGAAGGAACTTCTGCTTATACTTGATGTTTTATTAACATCCTGGTTCATATATGTGAATCTGTGTGTAGAAAATGAGAAAGTGTCCTTACTTTGGGGATTGTGATTTGTAATGTGTCCCAGCTTGAGAAGGCATATGACAAACTCATGATGGAACAATTAACTAAAAGGAAGAAGGGTGTAACTTTTGGTTCCTTTAAGGTATGCTTCTCATTGTTTCTTTAGTTTTTGATGTTTCTTGAATTAACAAGTTAAAACCAATTGTAAAATAGTATTCAATATGTTGATCCATGGCAGGGTGGATGAATTTGGATCATTGTGGTAGAATTACATTTGGTACTGTTTTTACGATGTTACATGTTAGGTTTAGCTTCCAATTTGGCAAACATTGTTTTCCCGTTTGGTGTTCCCTCCCGAAGTGATATGTCTTATTATACACCAGTTTGTCTCTTTCCCAAGGTTATGAATTTAAATGTTGATGCTGCTATCTAAGCTGTGCATTAAATTTGCCATTATATATTGAGATGATAAGACATGTAATAGATTTTGATGAAAGGATCGACAGAAAGAATATCGGATGACTGAAATTCTAAAAGAAGAATGTTAAGGAAATGCTTGCACATGATTAACCGAATATACAAAAGTAGGTGAACATATAGGGTAGTACACACTGAATGTACTTAATGTAGGCAGACATGAAGGTTAATCCATTGTCACTTTTGTTTATATGCTTTAATGCTTTTGTATGACATGATATGAATCTGATAACACAGTTGGCAGTCCAGGCCCCCAAGGAATTATACTCCGCTAAAAATAGTGACATTCTAGTGGATTCCTCAGAACAAATACATAAAAGGGGGCCACCATCTACTTGCTTATGTGAGTTAACATTAAGCCAAATAATTTTACCATTTGACTTGTTAAAACTTGTTTTAAATTTGGAGAGAAATCAGATTAAAATGCTTACAGGGATATCACAGGAAGATATGATGTAAGAAGGGTATTCCATAATATGATTCACGAAGAATCTGGTTGCAATTCTAAGTAATTTCTCTGGCAGTCATTTCTGGGGCTATTAACTTGACTTTTAGTGTATGTGTGCGTAGACAAATATAATCAGTAAATTCATTCTTTTGATCACAAGGTTTCTACTTGGCTTATTGAAAATTTTATATCTCATTAACAGTTTTTCTACATGCATATATGGTCCCTGCTTGAAGATGTGAGTTCATTTTTGTACCTTGTTATTGCATGTAGTTATTATCTCTCTGATTTATATACAATGTAGGTTTCAAAGGAGATCAAATATGCTGATAAGCAACCTATTGTGCCATGGGGACCAAGGTATTGTGATTGCTCATTTAGGATAATAAGCAACCTGTTGTGCCATGGGGACCTAGCATTGGTCTGATTTTAATTACTTATTGATCATAATTTATCTGTTCATGTATGGTAGTTCTGTTATTATCTGAGATGAAACTTCAAAAAAGAAAAGGTCTACAACGACCAATAGAGTCACTTAGAATCTGAATTATGCCTATGCCAAGGAGAGGCTGTTATATTTTGCCTAGTGAAAGTGAAATATGAAACCATCCTTGTCATATTTTTGAAAATACTGTTATTGTATTGTTTTGCATGAATCTATAAGGAGAATATTGTGCATATTTTCCCTTCTGACTTTTGTTGACACGTTGTCTCGACACACTATACTATAATAAGCTATCATGAGAAACAAACTGAGATTATGTCTTTCTCCCAAATTTATAATCGTAGCACTGAGTGTAGTTTCTTCCAGTAGGTTGCTCTTATAATGGATCCTAATTTGTTTTCAGGTTCGCTAAGTCTAATGAAAAAGACATGCGCATCAACTTAGCAATATCTGCTGTATTTGTAAGTCGTGAATGAATTGTTAACTCCTGCTATGTTGTTTCTTTGTTTGGCCAAATCTTGTTTATAGTAAAACTACAAAACTATTGAACATATGTGCTTTTGCTATTAATTACCAGATTGGTACTCTCCATTCGGCTTAGTGCGGCTTTGTTTCTTTCCTTACTTCGGTGTAATAATTGAATTCTTTTTTGCATCTTAGTAACTGTTATACTTTTGCTTTATCCAATTTCATATTTTCCTGTACTTATTTTTTACTTGTCTAATCATGGCATGGCTCCTCTACTGCATGTGTAATTTGCAGTTGTAACAACTCACTTTTTCTTGTACAAAAATTTTGTTTTGTTTTTTATTATTCTAGCCTTAATTTTTGCTTTTCTTTTTGCAGATAGCTTGGATTTTTATCAAGCGCTATGCTGAATATAAACCTTTGCAATTTTTGGGTTTTGCATTTGTATATCGGATTTTTGAGAAGTTGAAGAGCTTTGAGCCAGCTGTATCACCAACAATTACAGTGAGTCTAACTTGGATTACCTTTATTATCATATGTTCTACACTTGCCTACCTTTTTTGATAACCTAAACTTTGTTATTTATATGACATCAGATGTATAAGAAACAATTACGACCATTTGAATTACGCCAATTTTTTATAATATTCTTTTTGATCTTGGCTGCAGGAAGATGGTGAAGATGATGGGCGGGCACTACGAATGGGAAAACGGATTCTTCGTTCTCTTGCACTAGTTTTTGGTTGTATTGCTCTTTCCTCTCTGGTATGATATATATTATCCAACTTCTTGCTGTGTATCTTCATGAATAAGTTCATATGAACCAATGTCAGTTGGATTGCTTAGCAAGTTATGGCACTGACATTTCTTTGGGTGATTTCATGCAGGGATACACTGGTATTCTAAATTTGATTGAATATGCTAAGGGTTACATACCTGTGTTTCTCTACAATAACCAGGTACTCATATCAACCTATTATCATGGTTAAAAGGCTATCATATTAACTAGTGCTAGCCTTATGCTCTGTAAACTCGTGAGATGCTTTATGATTGGTAAAATTGTGTATATTTTGTACACAACATGACTTGATATTATATGGAATCTAACATTTTAATTGTGTGAGAGATTTGGAAGCATGATATATCTCTTTTTATGTGCTTAGAGGATTACGTTAATGTTTGAATTTACATGCAACATGATGACTTTATAATGTGTGTACGTATGATATGATATGGATCTCCCAATATCCATAGTTCTTGCTCCGGATTACAAAGTTTTTATACTGTGTTTGGTTCTTAACCTAATGCCAAGTTTTCATGTGTAGGAATTGTTAGTCACGACTGCATCATCAATCATGCTCTACATAATGGCATCATATTATCGGTGATGAGTCTGTTGAAGAAGACTACGGGGCTCTGAAGCAAGTTTACTGCGAAATTTATTGGATTATGAGATAATATAGCTGTCAAATTTTGTCAAATGAGAAACTAATCTTGTAAGATGAATATCAATGAGCAAAGTAAGTTGGTTATAGGATATTTTCGTTTGTCTCTAGTATGTTGTCCATTGTTGATTATGCATGTTGGCAGGTTGTCCTTGGGATCTCTAATCAAATAATCTTTTGACTAAATCTTTTTTTTTTTTCTTTAAAAGATATTGCTTGTAGCACTGTTATACTCTTTTGTAAAATATGGGATCTTGATGGTGCTTACTTAATGTGCGTGATAAGTCATTTTGATATCTTCTTTTTGCTAATTTTGTGAGGTGTGGGATGTGCTTAAGTTTTCAAGAGAAACAAACTAACTTTACATGAAAGGTTACTAATAATCAACAATAATTAATCTAAGAAGTGAAAAATTTTCACTTTAAGTATGAATTGGATATTGTCTAAATGATTTCATGATATTCGGATATTGTCTAAAGAAGAATTAAAAATCTTAATAAGCAAGAAGAATAAAATAGTTTAAATTTAGCACAAAAATAACCTAACCAAAAAAAAAAAGAAAAGAAAAAGCCTAAGTTTGATTCTACACTCATTTAACCCATGCTATATCACACATTTATTGCTGAGACTACAAGCTAGTTTAAGATTGCTTTGCCGTGAAAATGAGCAGCTTTTGTTTTGTTGGAAAAAGTTTATAAAATAAGTTGTAAGGTGTTTGGTAAATCAATTTTAAAATTATTTTGCTTTTAAAAAGATGGAAAGAGGTGCTTAAGATTGTTGTTACTTTTATTTTTTATCATATACAAATGACCAAAATAGATGTGCATATTATTTCCTCATAATTTATAATTATTAAAAGTTTATATTTAATTCTTTTTTTAACTATTTCTAATAATTTCTATGCAAATAATTTATCGTAATGTTTTATATAAATAATAATATTTTTAAAAACTTAAACTTATAGTTTTTTTTAATTAAAGTAAAAATTTATGAACCTTATAGCTCTTATCAAAGTTGAAATTATATTTTTTCTAATTTAATATCAAAAGTAAAATAATTTAAAATAATGTTATAATACCAAAATAGACATATTTATTTGTAAATAATTTAAAATATATAAAAACATATTAAGTAAATGTAAATTGATAATTAAATTATATACTTAATAAATTAATAATTAACAAAAATATATTAAAAGATTATAAAATAATTCATTATAAAATATTTATTAGGGTATTATTTTGTATTTTATAATAATTAATTAAATGAAATCTTTTATTTAACTTTAAAAAATAAGGATTCTTTTTTCTATTGAGGGCAATTTTGATATTTATATTGTAAAAGCAGAAGCAGATCTCCAAAAGCAGGAGGTTCCCTACTTTTGAAGCTATGTATAAAGTTAGTTTATTTTTATAGCAACCCCAAATACCTTGGGTCGTTGTTGTTGTGAACATAAACACTTATTTTATATAGAAACAACATCCACAAACTAGCTTTAAGATGTGAGAAGTGAAGGTTGACTACGATTGGAGATGTGTTTTTACTTCATATGGTTCTCATCGTTGTATCTTTTTTTTTTTTTTTTAATCTTTTGTTTTCCAACAATGAAATGACTATAATACCCTTATAGAATTCGTTTAGAATTTAATCCAAATGACCTTGTTGCTTGGATGTTTAATAATGAAACGATTGTAATACCCTTATGAAATCATATTAGAATTTAGAATAGATATGATTCAACCTATTTAAACCTTAACCAATAGCCATCAAGCTAAATTTAACCAATTACCACCAAGCTAACTCCTTGTTTAGAAATAATATGCATAGAGACTTTTATTTAAGGAAAGTATATAAAATAGCCTAAATTATGGGGTCTTTTGAAAATAACCAACCTTTGATTTTATATATAAA
>JANLJB010004195.1:2757-18216 GCA_026212285.1 Bursera cuneata
AAAAAGTAGGAAAGTGGTTGGAAAACTTTATTTCCTTTTTGTTGTATATATTGAGATGTGTAGGGATGTAATATGTGTGACAAAGAAATACAAACACAATTTCTCCTCTGTTTTCTCAGTCTTAAAACTCCTTGGTCATATAAGCCCATTAGTGATGTTTCTTTCAAGACGTTTTGTTCGAGATCATTAGTGATGTTCTCTTAAGCTAATTATAGATTTGTGATTAAGATATATATGCATAGTTATTCTATAAATTGTATTACAATATGGATTTATTAGAATAATGTATAGATCTCATATCAAGAATATAATAAATAAAAGAAAAAAAAATTCATTAGAATAAAATTTATTGTGATGATTGTTTGACAATAATATTTGTTAAGGATATATATATCATTATAATTACGTTATAGAATTTATGATGCTAGGTACTAATTGGAGAATAACTTTAACTAGGAAATTAAATCAACTGCTAACAAAAAATAAAATTCAATCAAAATCAGGAAAGTCTATTCCTATTTAAACAAGGAAATAAACCAAAAAGTTGTTCTTAGAAAGAGAGAAGAATGAAATAGGAAAATAGAACAAAATTACTGGAATCTCTATGTTGTCCTATGTTAATTTACTCCAGGTATTGCTAATAAACAAGAAAATATCAAGCTTATTCATCCTTGAACAATGGAAAGAGATCAATCTAATTATTAGTAATCTAGTTAGTAGCTTTTGTAGAGATGAATGAAGTCCAGTGTATAAACAATAGAAAAAGATCCATGGGTGGCTTAAAAATGTCTTGGTTAGGACACATGTCCGTTACGTTAATTACTAGAGTATAAGTTAATTTTAATAGCCTTTCAAGTACATGAGTATTTGATCAAGTGATAAGGCAAATAATTACAGATAAGACTTCCAACCTATGAAATAAATTTCAATGTCTAGTTTAGATTGAGTCTGAGATGGTTTATTGTTGTCAAAAGGTTATCCTTGCTTTTAGGCTCATATTCGCTAGAATTGTCCTCAATAAGATCTCTTGGGATTTTAGCGTTAGTGAGATTTAAAATATCAGTATGACTGATATTTTATTTATGAGACTTAAATTTATGTTAAACCTTATTGGGCCAGTTAGTTACATAAAAGCTTGAATTTGAAGTTTATAGATGGGATTTACGAAGTCCATGTGAGTTAGATCTATATGTGTGTGTGTATATATCTATAGGGTTGAGGTAAAAGGAAGTCTTACATTCTAAAAAGGTGGAGAGAATTTATGGTAGAGAGGTGGAGAGGAGAGAAAAGAATGACGAGAAATGGAAGGGAAAAGGGAAGAAAAGGAAAGTTTGCTTGGTAGATGTATTTTTTTTTATAAATTTTATTATCAAAGAAAATAGGGTAGGTCCTCCTACCTTTCTACCATGCAATATACCTCTCTCTACTTCTCTCCCCTAAGTCTATCCACCCTTTTATTTATATATATATACACACACACACACACTAATAGTTTGCATCTAACTCACATTAGGGTTATAAATCTCATCTATAAACTTTAAGTTCAAGCTTTGATGTAAGTAGCTCAATAAAGTTTATTATAAGCCCAAGCCTCATAAATAAAGTATTAACCATATTAACATTTATATGAAGTCTTATTATTAACACATCACATAAACATATATTTATGTAAAGTATTAGTCTATAACTGTGTATAGAAGTTATGAATTCAATTCAGAAGTATAAAAGAAAAATATTTTAATAACCTTATTGACCGGGGCTCTACGTTAATTGTGGTGAATTGTGCAGTAGAGTTAGAGTTTCTGTTTTTCTTGGGCCTTCAATTTTAAAGGATTTTCTAGATATTTCTTTCTTCTTTGTATCTCTTCATGGGACAGGTGTTTTCAGTTAATTTTGTATATTTTGTCTTGTTTGGTTCAAGGAGGGAAGATTTATTACTTGTGGAAAATTTTTACCCCTAATATTTGAGCCCTTCATGAATATGTAACCTCTCTTTATTTACTTCAATAGGATTTTACAGTTTCTTACTGAAAAAGAGAGGAAAAAAAAAAAATCATCAACACTATCAGTTATACTCTCAATTTTAAGTTTTTGCTTTTATTAATTTTATTGATAGGTTTTCCCTCAATTTTAATTTCTTGCAAATAAAGAGAATCATCAATTTGAGGATGCTTGTTTTTCCCTCAAGTTTAATTTCTTGCAAATAAAGAGAATCATCAATTTGAGGATGCTTGTCAATATTAAAGACGCAGGGGATTTCTTGATCCAGGATAGGTGCCATTTAGATGCTGGAAAAAAAAAAAAAAATTAGTCGAAGTAAACTTTCATCTTTTATGAATGTTATTAATTATTTCCTAGGCACTCATGCATATCCTTTAACATGACATTTCAATCTTTGACATTAACTACCAGGAAATATATTTCTTCATAATCATAAGCCCTGGACGACATAATTAAATGCCAACAGAAATAACTCTAGGTCAGTAAATTAATGAGCATTGAGATACCAGACCTCAACAAATTGGGTACAGCAAATGAACATAGGTTAAAGAAAAAGTACTTTTTGCTTGATCAATTGTGGACTTAAGTTACAGGAATTATGATACAAAAAATCAGGAAACTTACAAGAATCTGAAAAAAAACTAGGAAAAAAAAGTATCCTAAGTCCAGAAAAAATCAGAAATTTCCTGATTTTATTTCCGTAATCTGTTGCATCAAATCGGGACAGAACATATTAAAAAAAAAAAAAAACTTATATTCTTCCATATCCTCCAAAAGTATCTAGGAAGGATTAGAAACTGAGAACCTCTACAACCAAAACATATGATAACTCATCTACAAATTTGCCAATGAGCATCATGTGCAGGTAATCAGATGTTACTGAGCTCTTTAGTGTCTTTGGTGAAGGTTAAAAGTTGCTTTAGTGGTTGGCAAAGCTAGTTGATTATTGGTCAATAGTGTTTGGATTTAAATTGGATTCTAATGCCAATTAATTTAAATCAAACAGTAAAAAAAGGGAGAAATAATGGAAGGTGAGAAAAATTTCAGACAAATATTTAGGGGGAAATAGATCTTTATTCTTAATAATCAGTCATGAATTGAGTATGAAAAGCAATAACAACCTAGGCCCTTAATTGTAGTTGCCAAGCGCTAATTATAAAAGGAAAACTTCAACTGGAAATAGAATCAGTTTCTGATAAGAAATTAAGCTATATATAGAACAATAATAAATTCCAATATATGAGAATAAGACTAAACTAGTTAAGAAACTAATTCCACGCATATAGAGTGGAGCTAAGTTCGTAGAATCTCTTTGTTGTTGTACATCATGTTCTAGACTTAAGCTATGATTTATTTTATTATGATGTATGGTGTTAATAAGTCAAAATCCTTATTTTACCTTCAGAAATTTTAAATTATTGAAAAATTTAAATTGACACCAGTTCTAATTTTTGGGAGGAAAAAGACTAGTCACTTTATGAGTAAAAGCAGTTATAAGGTTACTTTTTTTCCAACTTGTAGCTAGACAAACCGTTTAGAGAGATTTTTGTAATTTTTGTTTTCTGTGAAACTATATTTTGAATAATATTTTTATCGGTTTTAGCTTGTAATAGCATGCTTTAGAATCATTCTTCTTGTCTATGTTTAAATGTATCTGATCCCCTTTAGCAGTGCAATAGATGATGTGTCCGTAACATTGTGATGGCATTTAATGTGTTGTAGATTGATCGGCTTCTAGATTTGCTTGTAGAGAAGGCTTCTCAGGCTGAAAGATCTGGTCATCCATTCCCTTTAACAATAGTGTTTGTGGAAAGGAAGGTAAATTGCCTAACAAAGGAGTCATTATTATTATTGCCATCGTTGTTATTGCACCATTTAGTTAACGTATTTTGTTTATCACTATAGATATATTAGAGATTTTGGTGTGTTTTGCTTAACGTATTTTGTTTATCACTATAGATATATTAGAGATTTTGGTGTGTTTTCCCCCTCATCATTTTGTTTGAATGCAATCTGAGTACATGCGTGCATTTATGGGTTTCCATACTCCCATGCTTTATTTTCTCAAAAGTTGCCTAACCCAAAGTTAGTGTATGCTTTCAAATTCATGGACTCCCAGTTTTAAGTTTCTCGCTTTCAAGAATTGCATGCAACCACTAACATGGCTCATTTACTGTTGGGGAAACTAGGAAAAAATGTGAAAGAAGTAATAAGAAAAAGATGAGGTTGCATTGAATTTTTTATCTTTTTTATGACATCTCTTTCTTATTTTGCTTCTCTATTATTATTATTTTTATTTATTAAATGCTAAATTAAAAATTTTATTTACAATTTTTCTTGCAATTTTTCCTTTGTTGGAAGTTTTAACACTTGATTGTGGTTCTGGATATAGACAAGGTGTGATGAGGTTGCTGAAGCATTGGTAGTGCAAGGTTTAAATGCAGTTGCTCTTCATGGTGGTCGTAGTCAAAGTGAAAGGGAGTCTGCTCTACGTGATTTTAGAAATGGCTCTACTAATATTTTGGTATTCATTTATATTGCCTTGAAGCATTGATTCTTGTGCTAATTTCATGTTAATCATGGCTGATCATAATGCATAATGTGTAATGTGAGATGATCCTCATCTGTACTGTGGTTTTACATTCTTACATGTTATTTTGGTTTTATTTATTTATTTATCTTCTCTTCTTTCTTTTATAAAAGAAATTAAGATGAAGAATGTAATAATATTTGTTAATTGAGTTATGGGAAATGCTAGCGTGCTGGCCTGGTATGTTATTGGGGGTAGCACTAGCCCCGGATCCTGCGTCCAAGGGCTGCCATAATGCCATTTTCCCAAGAAAATAAAATTAAAAAAAAGGAAGAAAAACTGGTTTTATAAATTCTTTGATTATAGACACATTGTTTGGAAAATTTTGGTGTGCCTCTGGATTTTCTTACAAATTGTATGGCTCTGTTTCAATGCTAGATGATTATTATATTATATACACAATGCTGCATGATTATTGAAGATGAAATTCACTATTTTGAATCTGAGTTCTTTAAGAAATGGAATCCATCACTGAGCTACTGGTATGGGTTAAACCTAATTGTATTTGGAAATGATTGGGATTCAACATCTATACCATTGTTCATGAAATGGCTGTCTTTTGCTGATAGGATTGTCCACAGGAGCATTTTAATATTTGAATGCTATACAAGTTGTCGATTTAATTTTTTGTTCCCATGAACCCCAAGAGTTGGGCTTAATGCTTAAATAGTCTCTGCTCCCATCATTGAGGTCCAGAGTTCAAGTGTTCTTGGGGTCACCTACTTGAGAAATATATTCCACATGTTTCCAGGCTACCAAGCTTATAGAGTGTGGACATAGCTCTCAGTTGGAATTTTGTGAGAAAAGGGAAGCTTGGGGGATTTCTAGTGCCTGTGGTGTTGAGTAATTTTATTTTCGGGTCTTTTCTCTAGCGCCTGTCAGATTTAATATTTAAAAATAACTAGTTGTCTGGATTAGGATTCATTAATATACAAATAGGCTATGAAAGACTGATATTGTCTGCAATGGTATATTTGTAAAGAATTCTGCACATTGTGTGATTTTTGTTATTGTTATACCAGCTGTTGTGTGGGGCATCTGATTGAATGTGCATTACACATATTCCATAGTTCTTTACTTGATACCTATTTTCAGGTTGCCACAGATGTTGCTTCTCGTGGTTTGGATGTGTCAGGAGTTGCTTATGTTGTTAATCTAGATCTTCCAAAGGTACTTTTGGCTACAATTAATTTATAGTAACAAAGCACGACTCAGATGATTTTCAGCAATTGAGAACTCTAGTTGTAGCAATTAGCAATTTCATTGTTAGTAGTCTTCTTGAACTGCTGAACATGAAGTATTGTGTATGTAGAGAAGGAGCCAAGCCTCAATTGTGCGCCTTATGCCCTAAATTGGTGATTGTGGTCATGAAGTCTCTCCTCTCTTATTTAGCATCTCGTTACCCTCATCTTTTCAGTCGATATTGATATTTTTGTGAAATAGAAAATCTGAAGCTTCAGTTATGGCTGTCTCAATTATAGACTATGGAAGATTATGTACACCGGATTGGTAGGACTGGGCGTGCTGGATCCATGGGCCAAGCAACCTCGTTTTATGTAGATCGTGACATGGTACTATCTATTCCACCTCTTTGTTTTTGTACTCCCATTTCCCATGCTCTCTTGTTTATGAACGACACTTAATTTTTTTTTTTGTGGTTGGGCTGTATATTATAGTTTCTAGTCTCACAAATAAAGAAA
This sequence comes from Bursera cuneata, assembly GCA_026212285.1. Classification (NCBI taxonomy): domain Eukaryota; kingdom Viridiplantae; phylum Streptophyta; class Magnoliopsida; order Sapindales; family Burseraceae; genus Bursera; species Bursera cuneata. Next base: position 9,049 of record JANLJB010004195.1, read on the forward strand.
GCTTTAGTAGATGTTGAATCTGGAAATGCTGTGCCATTTGCGACTGGCAAGGTAAGATTTTCAGTGCTAAAATAATTTTAGTTTAGCCAAATCATTCACTTTATTCTACTTGGCTTTTTTCCTGATTATTTTCTGTTTAGTGGTTTTTTTTTTTTTTTTTTTTTTGGTGAAATGGAGGAATNTTTTTTTTTTGTGGTTGGGCTGTATATTATAGTTTCTAGTCTCACAAATAAAGAAAGCTTTAGTAGATGTTGAATCTGGAAATGCTGTGCCATTTGCGACTGGCAAGGTAAGATTTTCAGTGCTAAAATAATTTTAGTTTAGCCAAATCATTCACTTTATTCTACTTGGCTTTTTTCCTGATTATTTTCTGTTTAGTGGTTTTTTTTTTTTTTTTTTTTTTGGTGAAATGGAGGAATGAAATATGTTTAGTATGAAAAAGTTCCTGGCTTGTATGATTTTCTACATTCAGCTACTTCATCTGATGCAAAGCTTGGTGCTATTTGCTTTTAGGTTGCAAGAAGGAAGGAGAAAGAAGCAGCAGCTGCTCAAAAAGATGCAAGAATTGCTATGTCCAAGCTCTCAATGATGGGACCTGCATCAATAAACATTGAAGACAAATATAAGTTCATGATTGCCGCTTCAAACATGAAAAGGGAGGGTGCAGCAGATAGCGCCTGGGATGACTAATGAGCTCCCTATGGTTTCTCTTGAAAGATGATTGACGATCTATGTGAGGCTCCGAACTTTAAAGATTGGTGAAATTACATAGATTCTGCATCTGCTTGTTTCGGTATTGGTTTCCCCACTTTCAGCAAACCTGTGTATGAAGCTTGAATACAGAGGCGTCTTTCTCTCCCTCTCGTGGTGTTCATGCTGATGTGTTTTGTGCATCGTCAAGAGTAAGTTCTACTGTCAAAAGAAATGCATTTGTAGGTTTGATATTTCTAACACCAGGATTGAAGTTAAAAGCATGCTGATGATGACAACAAATCTCTTGTAAGTAGTTCATTTCATCCCTGTTGTTCCTTCACAATGTCAATGTACTCAGGAAAAACTTACACGAACGAATTGTTGATGCTGTTAGTCTGCAGGATCAGTTCACTTCTTATGTACATTGTATCTCTTCAAAATGTTCTTTTAACAACTGACACTGTTGGAATCTGCAAGTGGATAGCTTCCAGTTGTGTCAATGAAGTGCCGAATTTAGTTTTACTTACAACTGGTTTAGACTTTAAATATAGAACAAGTGATTTGATGAATTACACAGTCGCTGTGATGTATAAAAAATTGAAAAGTACTAGGATTTTTCCTGCTGCAGCTGGTTTAATTTTTGTTTTGGTGCTTGAGACACTTGAGCATGTGAGGCTGTTGAATGTCACTGTTTTTTCCTTCTATTCTTTCCTTGAGGTTAGTTTGGTAGCTTAATCATGATTTTACATCTGTGATGCTTAAGAAGACTTGCAGTGAAATGCCCTTCACCTGGCCTTAATGTTGAATGGTGATGGGGACAATGATTTCCAAGGAATACAAAAAGCCTTTGGTTTTCTCACATTTGGCAAACACATGAAATAACTAGTGAATTCCAACTCTATTGTACTGTAATTAGCGCATTGATCTTTGCTTATCATCGTTCATAATTTTCTAGTGTAGGTTACAGAGAAAGCTTGTATAGAGTGTGGGTTACAGAGAAAGCTTGTATAGCTGGTCTGACGGAAAAATCTTTGTTGAAGAAAACCTGGCTCAGTCCTTGTTCATGATTGTGTGGTTCTGAAGACTGAACCTGGAGAGGCGGAGAGTAAAAGCGAATAAAAATGAAAATTCTACTATTAATCTGTGGGTGCCAAATGGGTGATCTCCAACTTATTATTGGTATATCTAATACTTTGTGAAAATTCTTGAGCATTGTTTTGGCAACATTGAATGTTTCCATCATATTCTAGCGTACCATTAATTTGTAATGGTTTATGGATCTCAATAAACTTTGAATATTGAGGTCTCAAATCTCAATTGGGCTTGGTTGGCATGCAATGATATAGCACCAAAAAAAAAAAAAATGTTGGATTAAACATGGAACAAGGACTTGTAATTTTAAATTAGATAAGGATAAAATTGGAGTAAAAATAATCTATTAAAAGCGCAACTAAAAATACTCTTAAGGCTGATGTTACTTGCACCAAAAGAATCTCTTCCTACACCCATTTTATAAGTTATTTTATTTTGTAAAATTTTAAAAATTAAGATTTTATATAAATCTATCTCCATAATTTAAAATATGACATTAATTAACCAATAAAATCTAATTGATTAAGTCTAGTTTAATAAAAATTTAGAGCAGTTTTTATAAGCATATATGTTAACACATCAAAAATTGTATTTTTGAGGTCCAAAAATTAATAATTTTTTTGTCAGAAGTTCAATTAAAAAAATTTAGAATCATATTTATATTAAAATCTCATATATGTGGGTTATTATTTTTTTTTTCTGTTATAATTGTCATTCAATTAAGTCTCAATCCATTGAATTTATGTTGAGAAGATAAGTACATTTTTGAAATTACGAAAATCAGATGAATAAAAATATAATTTAAAAAGTTAAATTATTGTACTTAAAAAATGCGATAAATATGCACCTCAAAGTATAGGAAAAGTAACAAACCCAACATTTAGGTTGTAGAACCCTAGAAAATTAGAAATTTTGAATTTTTTATAAATTATAATGATATGTTATTGTATTTTAGTATGTGAAGGAATATTTTTGTAAATGTATATTGATGTGTATAGGAATATTTTTGTAATATGTACTTATTTGGTAGGTTAGGGAAAATTGGACTTAAGTTAAATTTCATTGGACTAGTTAATTTAGGAAAATTAGAAATTGATGGGCTTTTGTTCATGACTGGTGAGGCAAAAGTGATATTGGATTGTTTAGGGTTTGAGTGGGGGGGATTTCTTTCATTTTTATTTTGGCTTATAAAAGGAGAAGGCTACGGAAGAAAGGGAAAGGAGGGAACAGAAGAGAAAAAGAGGAGAAAAAGAGAAGAGGCAAGAAGACAGGGAAGGAGAAAAAAGAAAGAAAAGAAGAAAAAGAAAAACGTGGGTAGCTTGCTTGGGAAATAGATAGGGAATTTTAACCTTGTTCTTCTTCTCTTTTTTTTTTTTTGGGAATAAAACTTAATTTATTTTCTTGATGCAAAAAAAAAATTTGTTAGGTAATTTGAGATTGTTTTGTATTGTTGAAATGCTTATGCATCAAATTTGTTAAGAAGTTGATGGTAAAGTTTTGAACCTTGTTTTTGAGATTGCATTGTTCTTCATATGCAGATATATATCTATTGACATCTGATTTTGGAAATTTTATTATTGATTTAAAAAATTGGCACATGAAAATTTGATTTGACATTGGTTTCATTGGATTTGGTTTTAAAATAAAATCTTGATGAATTTCTGAAGATGATTATTGAAAACTAAAATTTTATTGTTTATCCAATAGCTGTGAACATTCTAAAAAAAAACTGTAATAGTTGGCATTTGTTTTTAGAAACCTCTTATTTTTCTACAAATTAGAGATGTTAAGCTTTGATTTTTCACTGATATTGCTGAAATTGGAAGTGAAATGAATTTTTGGTGAATTTTCAAAAATGCCTGCCAAAAATTGAAATTCTCACTGTTTATCCAAACTAGTGGTGCGTTTTAAAAACAATGTGCCAACTGGACAGATTCAATAGATTCAATGAGCTTTCTTTTCTTGGTTGTATCACTTCTATAGCAGTTTTGTAAAATTTTCAAGTATTCTACATAGTTTAATGCAAAATCTTGGAATTTCTTTTTCCACAGCCACTTGTTTGGAAAACTTGTGCAAACTGTATTTTCTATGAGAATGTATTGCAAAACCACTATTTTTAATAGATTACCCATTTATTAAGAATTCATTTCCAAGTGGTTTCACTCAAATTGAGTTTTTTAATTCTTAGTGATTTTTCAAATTTGGAAGTCATTGTTGAATTGTGTTGATTTAGATGGAAATTATTGTGTTGAGACATGGAAGTTAATTTGGGTAGACTTGGGAATGAGTGGTTTGTGTATAAGGATTGTATTGAAATGGAGGTGGATGTGTTGGGACCTTGGATGGGCCACTGTGATACAAGTCCAAGGGGAACACATGCATAAAGGTTCTAGTATTAGGCCTTGGATAGACCATTGTGATACAGGTCTAAACGAAACACTAAAATGAGGAATTTAGTTATTATGTGTATATTGGTAAACTTGTTCCTGGATAAGAAACGTATTGAGCTAGTTTTTATTTTTTCTTGATGGATGAGCATGACACATGGGTGCTTGAATGTAAATGATTTATGAGTGTTTCTAATGCACGTTAGTGGATATATTTGATGTGTTAGTGCATGGATGGTGAATGTTTGTGAGACCAATGATTTTGGTTGATGACAATGTTTGATTATATGAATGTGTGAGTGCTTGTGGTGAGTGTAAGGTTAAGATTTCCTAATGTACTATGTCGCTCACCTTTTCCTCCACAAGTATACAAGATGACGTGCAAAATAATGAGGTTCCTGAACTTTCCTAGATGTCATGGAGATAACATGCGAGATTTTTGGGATTCACGTTAGTCTTAGTCTAGACTTTGGATGACTACTTATTATGACTAGTGGCCAATGTATTAAAAATTTGGATTTTGCTATGAATAATTATACATATTTTTCGTTATGTTTGGCTATGACATGTAAGCCCTAAAATGTGTATATTTTGGAGAATGATATTATATGATGAATCATGTTATTTACAAGTTTTAACTTAATGTATGGATAATAGACATGATGTTAAAAAAAAAATCGCATAATTTATTTTCACATTTAATCACACCCAAAGTCTTCATATAAGGGATTTTGAGGTGTGATAGAGTGACATCAAAGCTTAATCTTTTATTGTGGACCTAGGAAAAAGATGACGATGGCTTGGAAAGGATAGGGTCTAATGTCTTCTATGAATGTATGGTTGCTTGAATAGTTGTTGATATGTATTTATACTCATGTATTATAGACTTTTGCTACTCGTGAATTTTGTCTTTGATAGAGAGAAAAGAATGAGTAGACGTACTAGAAGAGCTTCTAGTTCTAACCATTTTGAGAGAGAGAGCGAAGAGTTCTACAGAATAATGAGAGATATTGCTAATACCCTAGGTGAGATAGTTTAAAGACAGTTTGAGACACCCTTCATCTTAACCAATCACCTATTCAGTTGGTACTTGTGGCGAGTGTTGATAACTGAATGAAAAGTGTTTTGAAGAGCTCCAATGCAACAACCCTTAACTTTTTCATGGGGAGCCGAATTCTATTGCTCCAAAGAATTGGCTTACACAGGTGGAGCGACTATTTAACCTCTTACAAGTAGAACCAGATTTACGAGTGAGGATGGCGACTCACTTGTTCACTGGAGATGCATTACAGTGGTGGACATCCATTAAGAGGATTACGTGGAATGACCTTAAATCGAATAATTCTCTATAGCATTCATGGATATATACTTTCCTCCAATCGTTCGGTATAAAAAAGAACAAGGGTTTCTCTATTTGAAATAGGAAAATATGCCAGTATAATAGTATGAGGCACGTTTTATTACTCTATCTTGCTTTGCACTTGGTTTAGTGGGAGATGATACGACTAAGGCCAACATGACTCAAGAAAAATGTTAAGTTTGATAGGCCGCCCCTTCTTTATTATAAAATTTTGGTGCAAGAACATCAGAGTTTTCATAAGGGATTGAGAGACGACATTCAAGCATCGGTTATAGTACTTAGATTGGTGCCACATGCTGATGTGGTAGAGGCTACACTGGTGGCTGAATAAAAAAATTGTAAGACTTATAAAGTAGAAGGACTAGAGGTGCCTCCAAGTGGAACAAGACATGATGAGTAGTCAATAAAGAGATGAAAGACTCAGTCAAGGAGTTCTTCATTTAACTCTCAATCTACACATTTACAAAAATAAACATCATTGTCAATTAGGTATTCTTAAGGTCAGAAAGTTTGTTATCAGTATGTGAAACCAAGTCACTTGTATCGTCAATGCCTGATATGTTATGGGTATGGGTAGTATGGTCATCTTTAACAAAATTCCCATCAAGGATGACAATTTTTTAGAGTATGGTAACTAAACCCAATCAACTTCTCAACAAATATCCTAACAGGAGTAAGAGTCACAGTCTAGATAGCCACCACCATAAAGGCATCATACTAGATCGTATCAAACATCTCAAAGGTCTCAAACAACTTCTTCTCAATTATCTAGGCCTTAGAAACAATCATAGGATACCAAACATCTAGAACAAATGACTCAACGAGTGTTTTCATTGACTCAACCAACAAAACATACTGATCACATGGTTGTGGGAGGTACATTTTTGGTTTTTAGTTCTTTAGAACATGTCTTAGTTGATTACAAGGTAAATCATTTATTTATATCTACTCAATTTGCATCTATATTGGGGTAAGAATCAGATGGATTCTATGATACATGGAATCACTAATATGTAGTACCTTAGAGTTTGGTGGACATAGGTTAGTGTTTGATCTAATACTTATAGATTTTTCTGAGTACAACAAAATATTAGAAATGGATTGGATGTTAGCTTTTTGGGTTGTATTAGACTGTTATAAGAAGAAACTGATAGTTTACACTCTTAAATGAATTAGTTTAAGTTTTTATGGGGACAAATGTACATCCTTGCCTTATCTTTGTGTGGTTCCCAAAAACAAAAAAGGGTGAAGAGTATGATAGTGAGCATGTTGGTAGAAGAACCTAATGAATGAGTTTCAAAACTTCCTTATTTAGTGATTGACTTTCTTAATATTTTTTTAAAGAGTTATTAGGGCTACCTCCAATTAGAGAAGTGGCGTTTGGTATTGATGTGTATCCAGGTGTGACACCTATATCTCCTTACAATATGACTCTAATAGAGTTAAAAGAATTGAAGTTGCAACAGGAGGAATTGTTAGAGATTGGATTCATTCAACCAAATACTTCATCTTGGGGTGAACCAACATTTTTTATGAAAAAGAAAGACGAGTCCTTAAATCTATGTATGGACTATAGACAGTTGAATTTGGTTACAATGAAGAATAAGTATCACTTACCTAGGATTGGTGATTTGTTTGATCAATTAAGAGGATCAAGCTACTTTTCCAAGATAGATCTTTGCTCAGGTTACCACCACTTAAGAGTGATGAAAGCACATATACAAAAGACTAGTTTTCATATAGTTATGGAAATGAATTCCTCTCATGCCATTTAGGTTGACAAATGTACCTATTGTTATTATGGATTTGATAAATGAAATTCTCAAACCATGATTAGATTAATTCATGGTCGTGGTCATGGATGATATTCTTATTTATTCTTCTTCTAAAGCTGAGCATGAGTAACATCTACAAATAACACTTCAAACATTGAGAAAACATTTTCTTTATGCTAAACTAAATAAATGTGAGTTTTGACTGTCAGAAGTAAAATTCTTAAGTCATGTGATGTCAAGAAAGGGAATCTTAATGGACCATCCAAGGTAGAAGAATTGGGAATGACCAAGGAATGTGTTTAAGATACATATTTTCTTGGGTTTAGCAGACTCTGTCTACGCTTTGTTGAGAATTTCTCTTGTTTGGCCATTCCAATGACAAGGTTGACAAAGAAAAGGGTGAAATGGATGAAATTTGAGTGGGAAGAGTCATGTGATCAACCATTCTTTGAAAGATTAAGTTCAAACCATATCATTGTAATACCACAATGAGGGGTTGACTATGTTTTGTTCATTGATGCTTCTTTGAATGAGTTAGGGTGTTTGTTAATGCATCAAGGCCAAGTTATAGCTTGTGCTTCTTGCAAGTTGAAACCTTATGAGCAGAATTATCCCACGTATGATTTGAAACTTGTTACAATAGTGTATGCGTTAAAAATTTGGCGGCATTGTTTTGTGGAGAAGTTTGAGATCTTTTGCAATCATAAGAGTTTGAAATACATTTTCATACATAAAGACTTAAATTTAAGACAACAAAGATAGATGGATATTGCGAAGGCTATGACTTTTCCGTTCAATATCATCCGGGCAAGTCCAATGTTGTAGATGACATATTAAGTAGAAAGTCAAGAGCTATGATGAGTTTGTTAGACTATTTGTGCCTAAGAGCATCATATTATAAATATACTTTGTATATTGTACACAATTAGTTTATGTAATAAAGGAAATTATATGTTCTTTATCATTTTTTGTAATTGGATTACATTTGTATTATATAATAAATATCCATATGATGTTTATATGAATGATTTGATTGTAAGATAGAAATCGATTTGATAAATATAACATCATTAAAATGTCCCTGGTTGAAGTACTGTTGAGACAGGACATTCGTAATATGGATAGACTAGTATTACACTTGTATTGGTTATAGAAGTATAAAGTATGATTCTTGCACATCTAAGTATTGGATACTTATGCAAATGTATAGGAGAACACCGTTGATGGATTCCAACCCAAGGCATGTTAACTAGGCTTGAAATAATAAGAATTGCGTGCAAAATTACTTACAAAATTCCTTTGCAAATGGTAGATTCTTTATGACCTTCCTTGAATTTTGGTCATCAATAATCTACACACATGCAACAATAATGGATTAGTACTCCTAATCCCTTAGAATTGAATAATCTTGCTAGAGATTTGTGTAATTGAAAACAAAACACAAGGAGAGAAGGAAGAGCAAATTCGGCAAAGGCATGGAGGAGAGAAGATATGTCAAGTTTCATGTTATGTCATTGTATTAATTGTAAGAACATAACACCCTACTCATGCGTGAGTGGTTACACTTGATTAAATACAAGATTTAATGCCTAATTTTGGCATCCAAGTAAAAGTAAATAATTCCAAATTATTCTAGCCAAGTGTAATTCAACCAATCACAAGCAAACATATACTCCAAGATATTTTACCATATTTCAACTAAGTCCAACTAGTTTGATTCTTCTCTCTTTTGTACATGGACTTGTTTGGGCTTAGGTTTAAATGCAATATTTACAACCTTTATTAATGGACCTAATCCATGTCAAAGCCTAAAACCAATTAGTGATCCAACCCACTAAATTGGCCCATGCATCCTTTAAGC
>JANLJB010004196.1:0-10811 GCA_026212285.1 Bursera cuneata
GTCACCCACCACTCTATCAAATTGCAACCACCTTTTGATCCACATGTACTCCGAATTTACCATGCCTTTTACCCATGGAAAGTAGAGATAATTATCTACAACTTCTTAAATTGACATAGCTGCTATATTTTGGCCATTTCTCCATAACCAAAATCCAAATGGGACGAAAAGAGACATTAGAAATTCTTGCAAGGCATTTTGAAATTCTTTAACCACCAAATTTGATAAATTATAAAAGAGACAAGCTGTAGATAATGGAACAAGCTTTTCACAGCCACAAGAATCAAGTCATTTGGAGTTAAATTCATTAAGAGATGGTCCCGGATGTCTAAATATGTTAGGCTGTGATTCATTTTCGACCACCTACCTCTCCATCAACTTGTAACAATGTTTTGATCAATTTTCACAAATAATTTAACAAGGTATCCAACAGAGAAGTTGTAGATAATTATCTTATATTTCCGGAATGACTTGAACCATGCCATTTAAAGTTATCGTTAGGGAGAAATGGCCCCAGAAGTCCACATAGGTCAGATTGAGCTTCTAGAAATCTAGGTTCTGTTGTAGCCTACTTTTGACCCTTTAAACACTTGATTTGGGCCTTAGGTTCTTCTTCAAGTTTGTGGAAAATTGTCTTATGTTTCTAGAGATATAAAATTTGCATCAATTGGGCTTCTGGAGTGAAAGTTATGCCATTTTTTTAGGCCTGCATCAAAAGGTCCGAAAATAAAAATTGATAAGAATAATTCTTTTAAGCTCAAATCAATGTAAATACTTAAATTAATAGTATTTAAAGTGTAAAAATGTTATTTAAACTCATAATAAATGTACACTTTTAAGTGCTTATCAAAAACTGATAAGAAAAAAAAGAAGCTTATGTTCTCTAGCGCTGGAAACATTAAAATAATGATGTAAAGTACCCAAAATATGCAACAGTACCTTAAAATACTCCTCCCTTGATTGCAATTAGCAACTTTTAGGTTGAAAATGGGAAATCCATATTTTGTAGATAGGAGTCACCTTACAAAATGTTTGGACTTTATCAATTCTATAATTCTCATGTTTTTCACCAGGTACCAAAAAAAAACTTGCGAATACTTAAGAAATATAGAAACATTATATAGAACTTCCAATAGCAGATGTCGAACTAGAATTGTGATGAATTTCCTTGTATTAAAAGATAATATAGTTTTGATAGCAGTTTACACAATTCTAATTGTTCTCTTATTTGAAGGCATCAATGAGAGAGACACACCTTTGTTTCTGGGGCTAAAAGGGCCATAAGTGCTGCAGCAGCATTCCCAGCATCATTTTCCTCTATAAAACTAATTGTCGAGTTGATTCTTAGTAGACAAATCATGTCCAAAAAATCGATTCAATAACGAATCTTAAAAATAAAGTCAACATACCTTTCAAATAGCAAAGGGAGCCAGGAAAAGAAAATAAAAAGGATCAAGCACATAATAGAAATGGAAGCTTAAAAAAGTTTACACAGTCCACCATTAGCAGGGACAATTACCATATAACTGTTGCGGCTTCCATAGCCCATGATAAAGGACTCCTCATAAAACGAAGAAATTTAAAGGTCCTCTCTGCAACAGCTTCAAATCTTAAAGAGAATTAATAGTCTTAATCACTTATTTAAGATGTCACTAAGCTAGTCAATCGATCTCATCTTTGGATTACAATTAATTCATTTTTAATTACACATAAACCCTATTTAAAGCAACACTAAATCACTGAAATTACTTCCTATATAATTTAAATTTTTGGGTTTAACAGATAGCTTGATTAATTTAATTTGTTCTTCTTAGGCTGTCTTTATAACGAAGTGAAAGATTATATAGATGTAAAACGCCTTTAGTATAAAAGAGATGCCTTAATTCAAAACCATGCACATTTGTAAGTTAAATTCACAACAATAATCTCACTAATCACATGTTGTATGCTATTTCAAAATAAATTAAAACTGCTATGGCATGAATAATCAAATTCTAATTAAGTTACTAAAACTTAACCAAATCCAACTTAGATAGATGCATCAATAGATTTGAGGGTTTTTAACCATTATCAATTGGAGGATCTGTTGTTGTGGGATTGCACTTTCCCTACATTGAAACAGACAGTCAGTTGCGAGCCTGGCCTCCCTCAAGCAAAAAATTATTGTAATTTCCTCTTACTTCCTGAAAAGAAGGATAATCTATTATAACATTTTACAAGAATTTCTAGACTGTTTGATTCTATACAAGCCATAAAATAGCTCTATAAAGTTCCATTATAGATTGTCCAGATCATTAAAAACTGCAACCAAACAAAATGGTAACAAAAACTCAAAACAATAATGGATGAAGAGGGAGAACTCCAGATCAGATGCAGATTGAGTTGTATAAACAATTTTTCAACTTCAACAAAATCATCATTCTCACTGCATTTTAGATTGCTCTAAGTTTTGGAAGCTGTTTTGAACATATGACAGATAAAGAAACAAAGCACTGCAATATAAAGTAAAATATGTAAGTATTTGATGATAAACTATGTGTGATCCTCACAAGAGAGAGTTGTCAAAATTAGAATACAAAAAAGTTAATGTAAGTACCTGAGCAAATGATTTAGCCACTGTCTCCATGTCAGATAGGCGACGTTCTATCTGTGCTTCAATATTTTCATTCTGCTCCAAATCCCATCTGTGGTTGGTAAACTAGTGTAGGCAAGGCGTGAGGATTACTTGCAGCAACCAAATCCAATGCTTTTGTGCATTTGTATTTGGACTTTGGCTTGCATTCGGAACAACAAAAAACATCAGAAAGATGCATCATTTAGGCATAAGAATCAACATAAGTTTTGTGCATGAACAACTTCTATTCCATGGAAACCCAACAGAGAAGTAAATACAAAAGAATATATTGTTGTCTATTAAATGTAATTATTGATCCAATTTGCTTAAGCCAACATGGAAGTATGTCTACAACCAAGGTCATTCAGATAAGAAGATGAAACCAACAAACTATAATGTGATAACAACTAACTACGAGGATGGCAAAAAAAGGAAGCCATATATATCAAAACTAAAACTTAAAACCAAAATATAAAATTAAACAGAATAAAATGAGAATAGCTGAAAATTAACATTTCATATAAATAGAGCTTCAGAAAGCCCTTCTGCTATTGCAGCATAATTGAAAACACCACCAGTCAAAGTGATAGTTGACAGCCATTGTAAAAAGATATCAACATCTCTTGTCCACCCACTCCGCTATACCAAACAAGCTGCAAAAAGAGAGAAATTTTATTAAAGAAAAAATGAAATATGTTTCTTAGTCAGTCAAGGCCAGTTGCAATAACCAAAGCTTAGTGCATTCTATAGTGTTTCTCATAATGTAGTTTTGACGTAAAATGCAATAAAAAATAAACAAAGCAATTCTTGTGATAAGACTAAGATTCAAATCAAGAATGGATTCAAAGCATATTCAGGACTTAGTTCACAGAAACTGAAAATATATCCAGCAAGGCAATGCTCACTCTACCTCACAAAACTTATCAATACCCCCTCTTTTTCTTTGTACTCATCCCTATATACAAACAACCTAATTGAATATAACTGCATAACATAATCCTAACTAACTATTCTAATCTTCTGCTGGAACAAACTCTCCACGCTCCTGCTGTCAGGTAGTTGTGAACAGCCCAATAACTGCTCTTGCCATGCATGTATAAACTTCACTTCTTAAACGCACCGCATCTGCAGCAAGCTCTCTCTCTTTTGAGTCGTCCACACCCCGTTTGCTTGTCACATAACAATACCTCCCCCTCAAGAGTCCTTGTCCTCAAGGAAAAAGGAAGGAAACCGAGCATAAAACTCATCTGCAAATTCCCACGTCGCATCTGCAGGAGAGTGGCCATGCCCATGAACCAACCATTGAGCAGCTACATGACGGTGCCTACGAACCATGTGACGGTCTAAGATCGCCTGAGGAAAGGCATCTTGAATGTGAGAAATCTGCGGCAGCTCAGGAATAGGGCCTGTAGGGGCTGTGGCATGTTTAAGCTGAGAAACATGGGAAACATTGTGGATTATAGTAGTTTGAGGTAAGCTTAACTTGTAGGCAACAGAACCCACACGATCAATGACCTGATAAGGGCCAAAAAACTTAGCTTGCAACTTAGGAGAACGGCGACGCATAGAGACTTAGCGATAAGGTTGCAATTGAAGGAACACCGAATTACTGATTTGAAAGGAACGATTAGTCCGGTGTTTGTCTGCGTGAGCTTTCATCCACTAGGCTTCTCACTACAGGTGATGTTTCAATACAGCCAAGGCTGACTCCCTATCTTGCAGGTAGATGTCCATGGCAGAAACGTTCGAATCTCCTAGAAAATATGGGAAATGCAATAGTGGAGGAACACCAAAAAAAGCTTAGAACGGAGTAGTATGGATGGTGGAATGAAAAGATGTATTGTACCAGAATTGTGCAAGAGGAAGCCACTGCATCCACGATTGCGGCATATCACTGGCCATACAACGTAAATAACATTACAAACAATGGTTCACGACCTTAGTTTGCCCATCCGTCTGTGGATGATAAGCGGTAGAATACTAAAGTTGAACTCCCTGCTATTGGAATAATTCCTTCCAAAAAGTGTTGAGAAAGACTGAGTCACGATCGCTAGTGATCATTTGAGGTGAACCATGCAAGCTGTATACACGATCAATAAAAGCTTCGGCCACTTTTTTTTGTCAAAAGGGGATGCCGAAGAGCTATGAAATGAGAAAACTTCGAGAGACGGTCGACGACCACAAAGATAACAGAGTAACCTCGAGAAATAGGCAACCCTTCCAATAAATCCATCGTAATATCACTAAACAAAGTGGTGGATAAGGGCAAAGGTTGAAGCAATCCAGGAGAGGGAACTAGCTCTAGTTTAAAACGCTGACATACTGAACAATTACGCACAAACTCCCGAACAACTCGAGTCATATTCGGCCAATACAAAACAGAGGATAGGTGACGAAGAGTAGCTGAGACACCTGAATTACCCCCTACACTATCGGCATGGACTAAAGACAATAAGGAAGTATGTAACTGTGGGTTGTCACCCACCACCAACTTACCACGACGACGCATCTGACCATAACGCCAAGTATAATTGCCATGACTTGCCTGATCGTGAAGTTTTTCCTAGATCAAATGAACCAATCGATCATCTGATTGCCAAGTTGAAGCAACTTGTTCAAATAAGGGCACAAGCAGCACCATTGATATAACCATATTCAGGGATAAGTGAGGAGCTAGCGACAAGGCATCCGTAACCTTGTTCTCAGTACCTTTTTTATAGCATATCTCGCAGTCAAACTGCATGAGCTTGGCCATCCAAGCAATCTGTGTCAGTGTGCTTAACTTCTGGTCTAGCAAATAACGGAGACTATGATGATCGGTCAATATGATGAAACGACCAGCTTGTAAATAATGTTGCCATTTATTACTGCCAAAAATTCTCGCTCGTAGGTAGAAAGCAACTAGTTGCAAGCAGATAGAGCCTTACTAATGAACGCAACAAGATGTCCACCCCGCATAAGGACTGCTCCAATTCCTTGTCCAGAAGTATCAGTCTCTACCACAAACTCACGCTGAAAATCAGGTAATGCCAACACGAGAGCAGAAACCATAGCTTGTTTAAGACAAAGGAAGGCTTCTTGAGCCTCAAAAGTCCAACGAAAAGCGGACTTTCGAAGCAATTCTGTCAAGGGTCGAGCAATAGTGCCATAGCCCTGAATGAAATAGCCGTAATACCTTGTCAACCCAAGGAACCCACTAATTGCTTGACGTTGTGAGGTACAGACCAAGATTGAACTGCAGCAACTTTGCCCGGATCTGTCCGTGCCCTTTCCCTTGATATCACATGTCTTAAATACTCAACCTCAATGCACCTGAAAACACATTTACTTCGTTTAGTAACGAGTTGGTTTAAGCGCAGTACTTGTAACACTTGGTGGAGATGATCAACATACTGTTCCTTGGTAGTACTATAGACGAGGATATTGTCAAAGAAAACCAACACAAAACAACGTAAAAATGGCCGAAGGATACTGTTCATCAAGTTTTGAAATATTGCAGGAGCGTTGGTGAGGTCGAAAGGCATCACCGTAAACTCATAATGACCCTCATGAGTTTTAAAGGCAGTCTTAAAGATGTCATTGATTAGCACTTAAAAGTGTATGTTTATTAAGAGTTTAAATCATTGTTTTTACACTTTAAGAGCTATTAATGTGAGCNCATCCAAAAGTTCTTCAATTACTGGAATAGGATATTTATCCTTGATGGTTTGATTGTTCAAAGCCCTATAATCCACACAGAACCTCCATGAGTTGTCCTTTTTCTTAACAAGAACTACAGGACTAGCGTAGGGACTAACACTGTAACGAATTACTTTGTCCTTCAACATGTCTCCAACCATCTATTCTATAGCATCCTTCTGTGCAGTTGCATATTTATAGGGTCAAACATTAACAGGAGACATCCCACTAAGCAAAGTAATACGATGGTCATGTTGTCGATGAGGTGGCAAATTCTATGGCTCTTGAAAAATATCATCAAAAGCAAGCAACGAGGCTTCTAACTCTGGCCAAGCAACCTGTGGAGTGAGGGCATAACAAGTCTCATGCAATTCATGCAACCACGGCACCGCATCAGCCCACTCATGTATATGGCAGTCATAATAAGAATAACCCTACATCATATTCAGCTGAGTAGATGTGGGACGTGAGGCTTCTCCCACCAATATACAGTGGCTTCCATTCCATGAAAAACTCATGTTAATAGTTTTAAAATTCCATGCGATGTCACCAAGTAAAGATAACCAATGCACTCCCAAAATTAAATTAAAATTTTCCAACTCCAAAACGTAAACTCCAGTAGTAAACGAGTACCCTTGCATATTCCAACTAAATGACTTACAAATTTGATCACATGGTAGTAGCTGCCCATTCGCAACCTCCACCGAGACAGGCCCTGTTGAATCCATAACACATCGTAATCGCTGAGCAATTCGAGAACTAAGAAAATTATGAGTGCTTCCCATATCAATCAAAATTCGTAATCGCTTACCTTGACATTCCCTTTTCAATCTCATTGTTTAAACCCCACATAGCATGCAAGGACAATTGGACTTCACTTGCCTCTGTCACTTGCCTCTGTCACCTCCACTTCTGAATCATTTACTTCACTATCTTTATCTACTAATTGCATCACATAAACCCTTCACTTGCGGCAATTGTGGTTAAGAGTATATTTCTCCTCGTACCAAAAACATAACCCCTTAGCTCGCCGCTCATCCATCTCCTTATTGGTAATTCGCAGATTGGGATTTAGCATAGAAGGTCGCAGCAAAGGACCAGATTTAAATCCCCCTGTGGCAGAATCCTTAACCCCAGCATTTGCCACCTAAGTAAGCTGGTAGGCTGAAAACTAGACTGCGTCATTCTGGAACCACTATGCACCAAATAAAAAGAAGTTTTTTGCTGCGGTTTAGGTTTGTTTTGAATTGCAGCCACTGTGATCTCCTGCAATCGCACCAAAGAATAAGCTTTGGTCAATGTCTTAGGTTTAAACATCCTTACCTCCATCTGTAGCTCATCAAAAAGACCCGATAAAAAGAAGCTGAGAGCTTGATCTTCTCTAATTCCTGCCTTCAGATACAACTCGTCAAAAGCATCCAAATAAGATTGGAGAATACCACTTTGCCTCAGGTTACGCAATGCAGCAAGTAGATCTTCAAAGGCATTGCTACCAAATCTTGTAACAAGGGAAGTTACATATTGCTCCCAATCATCATAGGCTTCACTCCCTTTCATTTGCACGTAACCTTGGTGCCATTGCAAAGCCTTCCCTTCCAAGTGCAAGGCTGCAATCCTCACCCGTTCGGTCATCGTCACACCAGCAACATCAAAGAAATACTCTGCGCGCAAGAGCCAACCCTCCATGCCTTCTCCCTTAAACCGTAAAAATTCCAATCTTGTTGACTGATTCCATGATCGACGATCTCTTCCTTCCTCCTCCCTTCGCTCTTCCACTCGATCTATATTCTGTAGACTTAGCCCAGCAATTAAGCCTTTGATTTCCTTAAATTTTTTTGATTTCGTAACTCGGTCTCCTTACACAACCGTTCTTGACGCTTCTCCAGATCCTCCATCATCGTCGAGATCTTTCTCTCCCAATCATGTGATCGAGTGCCTTCCACCATGGCCGAGGAACAAATGCTCTGATACCAATGATAAGACTAAGATTCAAATCAAGAATGGATTCAATGCATATTCAGGACTTAGTTCACAGAAACTAAAAATATACCCAGCAAGCCAATGCTCACTCTACCTCTCAAAACATTATCAATACCACCTCTTCTTCTTCATACTCATCCCTATATACAAACAACCTAACTGAATATAACTGCATAACATAATCCTAACTAACTATCCTAATCTTCTACTGGAACAAACTCTCCACGCTCCTGCTGTCAGGTAGTTGTGAATAGCCCAATCTCTAACTGCTCTTGCCATGCATGTATAAACTTCACTTCTTAAACGCACCGCATCATTAAAAGTAAAACGCACCGCATCTGCAGCAAGCTCTCTCTCTTTTGAGTCGTCCATACCCCGTTTACTTGTCACATAACATCTTGACACAACATGAAGCGAGCAAACTGAGCAAAGGACATACCACAATAGGATCCATGGGTGTTAAAGATGATGCAGTGAGAGTTCAACATTAGAGGTAGATGACTTCTGTATTGTTAAGAAATAGAAAGTAATGGTCACTATAAACACACAGAATTTTTGAGTACTATCTTCCAACGAAATCTCACAATTACTACTGAGATTTGGGGAATTACCAAAATAGTCACATTAGAGGGGGTCTTTGAAAAATAACCCCCCTCCAATGTTTCTCTCATTCACCTAGCCTCCAAACAGTAAAATTTCCCTTATACCCCCATTTTACTATGACTTCATTTTTTTAAAAATCCAAATTATTTAAAAACAGTAACCTCACAATTCTCTCTCTCTCTCACAGTAAGTTCACAAATGCTTGTCTCTCACCTCACGAACACAAATAGTGACTTCATGAAATCTTGCTCTCTCACACCTCACCTCACCTTACGATGAACGGAGTAACGAATCAGACGAAACTAGGCAACTTTCGGTCAGAACCACGTGGGTCTCGTTTCTAGTTTTCAGATTTATTTTTTGAAAAAAATATACCTTTACTCGTTTTGTTGTGTATATGTTGATTTTTTTACGTCGTTTTGGTAATAGAATGTACTGTAATGTGTTTTTGTGGTTTAAAATACCATTTTTTTTTGCTTTAGTTTTATCGAAATGGCGTAATAGGACTGACAATTTGTTAGAGAAGACAATATGAAATGATAGTCCAACTCATTGTACTATTATTTTATGTCGGTCCATGAACAGTAAAAAATGTCGATCCCAAAAATGATGGTTCCATTATCTCACATATAAGGAACCATCATTTTTGAGCTGACATAATTAAATGTCCATGGACTGACATAAAAATATCAGTCCAATGGCAGATAAAGTGACGGTCCATATAGAATAAAGGTCCAAAATGCAATAGACATATATGATGGTCCAAATGTAGGCAGTATGGTGGTCCATTAGGTAGAACATGATAAATGACTATCCATTTGTCAGAACATATGAAATGACGGTCTAAAATGCATTATTTAGATTATAATTTTTTTTTGTTTGTCTTAGTATCAACGGTTTTTGCTAAGTCTCTAATGAACTATTTTTCTGACTTTGTGTATTTTTGCAGCAGAGAAAGATGGAAGAAATATGTGTCATGGTGCATTATAGTGGTCGTTAAGAGATCGATCCAAGTGGTAAACTTGATTATATTGGTGATCGCGTAAAGGGAATGACAATTGCGAGAGATATTCGATATACTCAGTTAGTGAAACTTTTGTATGTGAGACTAGGAATTGAACACGATAAATACTGACAAATGTATTTTCCTATGATACCTCCATATTTTCTCCAGTAGTGACCTTCGAAAATGATGAAGATATTAAGTTCTTTCTTCAATATTGTAGAGGTAGGGACAAACTTTCTCCCTTGATGGTGGTTGTCGAGGAGAAAGAGAAGACGAGTTGTCCTTCCATGCGTTTTAGAGGTTAAAAATTATCTTGGGGAAAAAATGTAACAGACAAAAATTGACGTTCAGGTGGTGTAAGTAATCAACCGTCCCAAACAATGTCGTCAACCCCATCTTTTCTTGTAACACCATCATCTCTATTTTTTATGTTGGGTGAAGCTACATCGAGAAGTGTGAGTGAGATAATAAGAGAAATACATAATGTTATACCAGACAGTCATCTTGGTAAACAGATAGAATGTCTCGACGAGATTAATGAATTACTAACATTAGGCAATGATAACGATCGTGGGGATGACGAAATTTGTTTATATGATGATGACGTTGGTGTGAATGAGGATATTGGTCGAGATGATTATTACAATTGTCATAATGTTAATATCGGTACTGATGGTGGTAATTGTGGAGATGATGATATTGTTGGAAATAAAAATAATATTGGTCCATATGATGATATGGACGATGATTTATCAGAGAATAATATTGGTGTAGAAGATGATATCGATGATGATTTATCAGGGAATGATATTGGTGGTAATGATGTCAACACCGTTCCTCCGACCAGGAGCACGCCTGATCACGCTCAAAATTAACCTTCGGCTAAGCGGTTGTTGTAGCGTAGCTTTAGGTATCGAATCCACAGGGAGG
>JANLJB010004198.1:0-22281 GCA_026212285.1 Bursera cuneata
TTTATTACATCTAATTTTTTAAAAATATGATTATTGAAAAAAAAAAAAAAAACCCTCTAGTTTAGATCATTTAAAATTAACCTATTTTACAAACCAAATTTATGTTAAATTCAACAATCCTTCTTTAATGTTAAATGAAACCATATTCATCAACAAGCGATTTTAAATAACATTAAAACAAAAATTACGTAAATCGATATATGAATTTAAGTATTTTATTGACATTCTTTTCTATTTAATAAATTTTACATCTAACGATTAAAAAAAAGTTATAATTGACTAAACCATTGACCATGATCAATTAGATCCAAAAAATTGTTAACATTTGGTGGATTCGAGGATTTTTTAAGGTCTCTAAGTATTACCAGGTTAGCATAATATCCTTTTAACTTCCTAAAATATTACCTGCCGACTTCAGGGAAGAGTACCCAAGACATATTTTTTGCCAAAAAATCTACTATTTTAGCAAAAGAAATCAAAATTTTCGGTGGATTGTGTGCATTTTTTTCACTTGCAAACGAGATTGTCCACCAAAGTAGATCTTAAAACGTTGTCTACAAGCTTCAGCTTTCAGCAAAATCAGGGCCATTTGTACGTGAGAGCTTCCCAATTAGGAGCACGAAGCACCTCAAATACTGCATCGTTGAATATTAATCGCTAATAAGCTTATTAAATACACCGCAGTTAAGGGAAGCAAATGCTCGACAATCTAATTTCTTTCTTTGCTTATACAGTTGTACTTGTGTACGGTCGGTCCATAAATCAACTTGCATTAAAAAAAATTATTCGTATATAAAACAAGCTTTAAATTCTCTGGCGTCCTGTTGCGCTCGTATTTAATGTAAATATTATCGAGTACAAGGCATGCAATAATATAGGGAGTACTTGTTTCGAGCCTGCCAACTAGTTCATTTTTAATTAAGGTCAAAGAGCACGACCAATAATATCGAAAGTATGAATCATTTTCTCGCTTAATTATAAAATTTGATCTTGATTGAGTAAAAAATATATATTGTCGCTTATTTTTCGCAATTTCGAAATGATTTAAAGTTACTTTACAAAATTAACCAAAATTGAGAAAACGAATTTGAAAATAATTATGGTTTTTTAAAAAAAAAAAAAAAGACTACCAACTCTTTTTTTTATCAATCTTTAATACTTGACCACTTTTTCATAGTTAATAATATTTAAATTTTTCGAAACTTGACTATTTTTCGAAGCACTATTATGATTATGATTTTTTCTTTTAAGTTCCAAATATTTCACTTCCTATGGAGTATCTAACAATTTACACAACTTAATTCAATAATTTAAGCAATCGATTCAGTCATTTAAATTAATAAATTAAAAATTATAGTTAATTCAAAGCTTATCAACTATTTGACTATGAAAGACATGAAGAAAATTTTATGTTTGATCCATTCAAAGCCAAAAAAATAAAAAATTCTTCCAATTAGTGATGATGCAGACTTAATTAGCCTATGTGCATCGGCCGTATTGATTACTTTGCATATGACTTTCATGCTGGTCCCCTTGCTCTTATTTTCTTGAACAACCAAAAAGGAAAATCACTTTTCATGTCCACCAACTTCGTAGAAAAGTGATTTCGACACTATTATATTGAACTATTTAATAAGATAAAATAGTTTGACTAAATCTTAATCGTGAAAACGCTGCTCTTTCTTCTTTTTTTTTTTTTTTTTTTTTATTTTNTTAATCGTTAAAACGCTGCTCTTTCTTCTTTTTTTTTTTTTTTTTTTTTCTTATCCAAAGGAAATTATTTTAAAACAAATCTAATTTTTATTTTCTTTACCATGTAACGTGATCTTGTATAAATTTCATAAGAGATTAATCTCGTTTACCTTCATCGAATTTTATCATCATTTTAATGAAAATTATCTAATAATAAAAAGAGTTATGAATTTACGTAAGTCAGCGATATTGTGATATTTTTGTGGAAGGAGAAGTCATATCAAAAAGCTAAATTTTCCATAGATACCTAACCATGGAAATGTAAAACTATTTCCTTTTCAAACCAATCACTTCCATCCAAAGTCCAAACTTGACTTTGAGATAAAATGTTGCTAGAAAACCTAAATGCCACCAAAATTTGACATCCACCAGTAAATTGACTCTTTAAAGCCGGCAAGAAATCCTTGCTTAGCCATTGGGACAAGCCATCCCAAATTCATTTATTTATTTTATTAATTTAAAACATGTAATGCGTCACCAAACGTGGCAAAGGCTAAGAACTTTCATTTTCGTCTCATATTATTCTAGACTTTGTGTAGTTTTAGTTAAGCACTACTACAAAATTTCGTGTCGTTTCATCAACACCAAGTGGCAGAATTCGTTATGTACAAGTTATCTCTACCGAGAAGAAGACCCGAAATTGAATAGAAAATTTGGAATCAGAAGTTTGATAGAAGATGTGAAGTGACCTCACCACAGGACTCAAATTAATTTTGTTTTTGTGGGAGACTTGAAGGGATAATGTGTTGTCGGTTGAGGCTTTTTATTATATGGTAGATTCTTCTTATTAAAAAATATATATTATATGATTGATTCTGACCGTTAGTAACAGTCTTCCTGTCTTAGTTATAGTGGTTGTGTTGTTTATTAAATATGTAATTAATGTGAGACAGTGCCCCAATTATATTATGCTCAAATCCCACTTAAGATTATTAATTACTTAACATGTTACACTAGCTTAATAAACTAGTCAATTGGTACATGATTGAGAAATAAAAATTTGTAATGTGTTACATATTCTATTTCATTTAATGTTGGTCGGTTTATACTTTATAGAAATTTCAATTCAATTTCCTTTTAAGTAACATAAATTAGGTCAGTTACGAAAGTAGAACAAGTATTCAATCCACCGAATTGAACCTATTAAATTAACATAAGACTTCGTTGCATTATATTAATCCATTAGTTAATTAAATCACTTATTAGTCATGTTTCTATGGCTGCTAATAGATTCTCTCGTTTAGCTGTCTTTTTTTTATTGCAAAAATAATAATATTAATCTAAATTTAGAGACGAAAAATAAAATATTAGGTCTCATTAGTCTATTGCGTTTAACATGTGAGACACCCGTTAAAGCGTTAATTGGTTAGAGAACAAGAAAAATTATGATTTGATTAAATTTCAAAGCATTTCGTTTTATTTTCGCTTGTACCATTGTTTTCTTATATATGTAGATTAAAATTTAATATGTCATGCAAATTAGATAGGGATTTTAATACTAGTTATGGTGTATAACAAATAGATCTCCAAATGAAGATGTTTATATAACAAGTTGAGAAACAGAAACAATAAAGTGTTTCAGAAAACAGTAAAAGAGAGAAAGCAAAGCACGTGATAGCCCCAATCATGCTACCAAAATTAGGGTATTGTGGCAGCTACTTTCTGCTGTGTCACAGGAACTCGTTCTCATTTCTCTGTGCTCTACAGAAAACATGTTGTAGACAATAAAATAACCTGGACAATATTGCTTTAATTTGCTACCATTTTACACTAACTAACGTATTGTCATTTTCTTTTCCGAGCTCAATTAATGAAAAGCAAATAAAGATAATAGACAGTAATAAATGTATGGCGTCCCTTTTCTATAGCAAGCGATTCAATAAATTATATCCTAGAACAAAGTGTACGTAATCCCTTGGCAACTTTTTTATCATAATTTTACCTTCAAAATACATTTTTGTAGATAAAGCATGTTTCATGTGTATATGTTAATATATATATACATATATATAATATAATATATGGTAGTGGGTCAAGAGTCAAGACCAAGGACACCACCATGTAATAATAATAATAATGAAAACAATAAAAATATTTTTGTTTTTTATTTGGGAAGGTTTTGGAAAACAAAAACAGTTTGGGAACAACGTTAGTCAAAGAACAAACTATGTCAAACTTGAATAGTTGGCGAGAACTCTTCGAATCGAAATTGGAAATTAGTTTGAATATTCATTTTTTATAAGAACACGAAATTAATAATTTCACAACCACGTAGTAACAGTGACAATTCAATTTCGACATTCCTTTTTTTTTATTCTATTATGTTAGGCAGGCCTCTGTCTCACGTGCCACCCCTGTGACAGTAACATCTGCCTCACACGGCGGCAACCCGTCGTTGTCAAAACCCAACACTTTTGCCCCAAACACAGCCGCGTGGTTACGTACGCGTCTTGTGCGATAACCCAAAGAAGAGACCTCTCGCTCCGCTGACATGGCGGTCACCTAACCCCACATGCCTGCCTCATTTCGTGCCATGTCTACGTGTTGTGGGCCCGACCTTGTCCCCCTTGTGCCCTACACTGCCAAGGAGTCTCTTATATTGGTCCATCCGTCCGCCTCATTCGTCCGAGCTCCCTCTTTGTCTTTGACCGCCACGGATGGGTCCACCTCGCTGATACAGTCCGTTGAGGTGGCACTCCATCAGAAGCCACTCCTCCTATATAAAGCCTCACAATGCTTTCACAATTCCACACACCACTCCTCTGTTCTACTCAAAACTTTCTAGCTGCAACTAACTCTTCTCCAATTTCTCTTTATTTCTCCCTTTTCTCTCCAAAATGGCCGTTGATTCTGCTCTTTCGTCGCCACTTGGCCCTCCGGCATGCGAAAAAGACGCTAAAGCGTTACAGTTTATCGAGGAAATGACGAGGAACGCTGACATGGTTCAAGAGAAGGTTTTGGCCGAAATCTTGAGCCGAAACGCCGACGTTGAGTACCTCAAACGGTTCGAACTCGACGGAGCCAATGATCGAGAGACGTTCAAGTCCAAGCTCCCGATGATTACCTATGAGGATCTTCAACCTGAAATTCAACGTATTGCTAATGGTGATCGTTCTCCTATCCTGTCAGCTCACCCCATCTCTGAATTCCTGACCAGGTGTGTATATCTAACAATTCTCCAGCATTTTTATTCAGAAAATGTTGCAAATGAAAAT
Source organism: Bursera cuneata (assembly GCA_026212285.1). NCBI lineage: Eukaryota > Viridiplantae > Streptophyta > Magnoliopsida > Sapindales > Burseraceae > Bursera > Bursera cuneata. The sequence continues at coordinate 4,968 of JANLJB010004198.1, forward strand.
AAATTTGAAATTTTTGTCCAAAAATTTTAATGTTTCCTGGAAAAATTTTAAATTTTGCAGTTCTGGGACTTCTGCTGGTGAAAGAAAGCTGATGCCTACAATTCAGGAAGAGCTGGATCGTCGCCAGTTGTTATACAGTCTTTTGATGCCAGTAATGAATCTGTAAGTAATAAAAAAAGAGAAAAACAGAAAATCCCATGTGATATTTATTACTCATGCTTGATATTTAATTTTATAAGCATGTGTTTGTTCCTTACAATTAACTAAAACGCCTTTTTTTTTTTTGGATGTAACAGTTATGTGCCCGGCCTGGACAAGGGCAAGGGCCTCTACTTCCTGTTTGTGAAATCCGAAACACGGACCCCAGGTGGCCTCCCGGCTCGTCCTGTGCTCACCAGCTACTACAAGAGTGACCACTTCAAGACCCGACCATACGACCCTTACATGGTCTACACCAGCCCCAACGAGGCCATCCTCTGCGCTGACTCCTTCCAGAGCATGTACTCACAAATGCTTTGCGGCTTGTTAGAGCGCGAACAAGTCCTCAGGCTTGGTGCAGTCTTCGCCTCTGGCTTGCTCAGAGCCATCAGATTCCTCCAGCTCCATTGGCAAGCGCTTGCCAATGACATCGAAACCGGCACACTTAACCTGAAAATTTCAGACCCTTCAATAAGGGATTGCCTGGAAAAAATTCTGAAGCCTGACCAGGAACTCGCTGAGTTCATCCGAAAAGAATGTTCAAAAGAAAACTGGGAGGGGATCATCACTAGAATTTGGCCCAACACGAAATATCTTGACGTGATTGTTACTGGCGCCATGGCTCAGTACATTCCAACTCTTGATTATTACAGCGGCGGATTGCCATTAGCGTGCACGATGTATGCTTCCTCAGAATGTTACTTCGGCCTCAACCTGAATCCCATGTCCAAGCCATCCGAAGTTTCGTACACAATCATGCCAAACATGGCCTATTTCGAGTTTCTCCCTCACAACCCTGAATCACTCGAGTTGACTCGTGACTCACAGACCAAACTCGTTGACCTTGCTGACGTAGAAGTTGGCAAAGAATACGAGCTCGTCATCACCACATATGCAGGCTTGTACAGGTACCGAGTCGGTGACATCCTCCGAGTCACCGGATTCCACAACTCAGCACCACAGTTCCATTTCGTCAGGAGAAAGAACGTCTTACTTAGCATTGACTCAGACAAAACCGACGAAGCCGAGTTGCAAAACGCCGTCCAGAATGCCTCCCAACTCTTACGTGAATTCAACACCAGCGTCGTCGAGTACACGAGCTACGCGGATACAAAGACAATCCCAGGTCACTACGTGATATACTGGGAACTTCTCGTGAAGGACCCAGCAAATTCTCCCACAAAGGAGGTCCTGAACCAGTGCTGCCTCGCCATGGAAGAGTCACTTAACTCGGTGTACCGACAAGGGCGAGTTGCGGACAACTCAATCGGGCCACTTGAGATAAGGGTAGTTCAAAACGGAACGTTTGAGGAGTTGATGGACTATGCGATATCAAGAGGGGCTTCGATCAATCAGTACAAGGTGCCGAGATGCGTAAATTTTACACCCATTGTGGAGTTACTTGATTCCAGGATGGTAACGGCGCATTTTAGCCCAGCTTTGCCTCATTGGACTCCGGAGAGAAGACGGTGATGCGATTGCACCGACCAGAGATAGTCAATGCTTGGCTTCCTGTCGCATGAGATAGAATTAGTCTATTGGGATTCTCTTTTGTATTTTAATTTAACTTTCTATGTGATTAGTTTCTTTCTTTCTTTTTTCTCTTTTGTTTTGTTTATTAATTATGATGTTGATTAGAATATTTGAGGTTCCGGGTTTTCCATTTTGGTTTGTAGTAGTAGTGGAAAAGATGTGACGCTAGCTTTTGGAAGTTTGTCCCATGAATTGTTGCTTTCATGTAACGTACTAGATGGGGCAAATAAAGCTTCCTTTTGGGACATCCTTATCTTTTCCTATGTGAATATTCCCTTTTTGTTTATCCTTATCATTTCAACTCTATTGACGCCAAAAATTAGCATCAATTAATACACAAGCATTGGAGATTATATTGGATGAAATGACCAAAAAAATGATTTAAGAGGGATGGGTTAGACCTTGTTTCCGTTTTGATGAAAGAACAAGATTTCGATTCCAGTTAGAGAAAAGTTCCGACATAGGAAGGTTTTTTAGTTTTGACATTGGTACAAGTAAGATTAGAAATATAGTCCTAAGTTCCAAGGTTATTTCTCAGGTTTGCAAAAATGCAGTTTTTGACTAGGAGGGTAGGTTTTTTACTTAGTTTAAGATTGACGAACTCTGATCTGGTAGTTGAGATGGTGACAAATATTTTTTGTCCATTAAATACCACCCAACACTTCTATTCCTTAATTTCTTTTTGTGTCCGTCTCGCTTTTTGCTTGCTAACAACCAACTCAAATGTGACAAGAGTAATATTTTTTCAATCACCGTAAAAAATATAAAATAGTAAGGGGTCGAAGGGTGTTCCATCGACATTAACCCTTCGATGCTTAAGTTAGCAAAATGGGGTTATTATAAGGTAAAACTATGATCTTTTCTTAATAAATAATAGAGGTCATTTTCAAGGTGCGACGGGTTGATAAAATAATTGTAGTACTTTGGGTGTTTATTGGTGATTCATTCAATACATATTTTAGAAACGCTATTAACAAACTCATAAAAAGACAAACATATTTCACAATACATAGAAGAAAAAGAATAGCTAGACTTATTAAAATTAAATAACAAACAAAATGGTCTATATAATTAATAATTAATTTTAACTATAATTTGATGTTGTACCCAGTCATCTTCCTAATTATTTCCAATGAAAATTCAAAAAAAAAAAGGCCAAAATTATAAGAGATTGTTAAAAAAATAACCACTATTTTAAAAAATAGTGCATTTAAGTGTTTAACATGGAGGTTGAAGTGCATTTAAGTGTTTGATGGTCACTGTTTCTTTATCATCAGTTGTCGAGAATTTGATATTAAAGGTTGAAGTCGGCCGCTACCTCTCTTGACCCCAACAGTTTGGACACAGGCTGTAGCTTGATAATAGATATGTTCTACTTTTCGGGTGAACAATCTGGATTGTCTTTACCTCGTTATTAATGAATTAGATGAAAGGTTAGGTGAAATCATCAAAGCAAACACTACACATATATTTGTTTTGTTTTGAGGCTGACTCTTGGCCACTATGCACTGCACTTCCTTCAACTTTATTATTAATATATTTATGCTTTAATTTAGCCATCTGTCTTCACAGTTGGAATTGTTTTTCAGAAAAATCAAATTGTTTCTTCATAACTGCATTGGTATAAGATTTTCTCTTTTAATAAAATACAGTTTAGTAAAATTCTAATTTTTTCATTATCTAATCATACTACGGGTTAATAAACATCTTACTCATAGGATCATACGAGTTCACAAGACCATATTATTTGGTTATCAATTTTTTTACGATTCGACGAGCAAAATGTACAATAGTTATGATGATTTGATTACATAATTAAAAAAATATTGAACCTGTTAAAAATCGAAACAATCTCTTAACTTGGTAATTTTCTCTCATTTTTTCTTCAATAAGGGATATCTTTGTCTTCGAGACTGTAAAAAACATCCACTAGCATCTAAAAACATGTCTTTGTTTAATGTCTAAGCTCTGTTTGTAATGAGTTGAAGCACTTTTGGGATAACAAAGCACTTAGAATACTTTTGGTAAAGCACTCTTCTTCAAAAAACTACTTCTATGCAAAGCCTCTTTCTACCAGAAACATGCACACGGCACACTAGTCACATATCTATTTACAAGATAAAAAGTCTTTGCAGTAGAATAAAAGCACTTTTCAATGCCGAAAGCAAATACCAAGACTTTTGAGTAGTTTTTTTTCACTTTCTCGAGAGCTGCTTTGGCGATACAATGTATCCATTGCAGAGCTGCAGAGCAGAGCAGGCCATTCTGTCCACGACCAACTCATTGTTTGTTCTGAATTATGGTAACACAAAGCGATTTATTGATATGACTTGTTGGTGCCCCAGGTCATTTTTATCCTTTTGTGTTACTTTTTGAGCTATTAAATTGACCTCCTCATAATTAACTTTCTTGCTTGCAAATTAAGTGCTTATGCCAGCCAAGTTTGAAATCAAACTGTAATCGAATGCTTATTAGCTTTTCAATTCGATCATTATCTTCTGATGTCTCTTTCTGGTCTTTTTGTTTGCCAATTCAAACGTAGACTTCGATAATATTCTCTCCTTCCCTCATTAAATCACTTTACGAGACTTCAACGTGTTAAATGCTGCCATATATGCTTTCTTTTCTACCATTTATTTCTTCATAGTCTTGAATCTTCTAAGAAAGTTCTTATCACTTGTGATTGTGCTTCGCTTTACAGGTACCAAATTTCTGTTCATGAAAAACGTGGATTGAATTGGGGTTTTCGTAGAACTTTCACCACTTTCAACAGATCAATTATGTCTTTGATGTGTTTCCTTTTCAATCTTACTATTTTATGATTAAATAACATCAAAGACCCCTTTTATATCAATTTAATTTTGCACTCATATACACAACCTATTTGCTTCAATCTTATAAGAAAAAATCAAATCACTCTACTCCTTTGGCTGCTTGTATCACTTAATGGGTTAGTATTTTAGGTTTGACACTTACGAAACAAACAATATAAGTACAACGATTAATCTTGTAGATGACGGGAAATTTTTTTTATGTATTTAAAGTGTTTTTAGTGTTATTAAAAATGTTTTCAACGTTATGTGTGTGAGAGAGAGAATATTTGACTGAAATAAATTAAAATATATTTTAAAACGAAAAAACACTTTAATTATTTTTGGAAAGAAACATATGATTCTATGACAACCTATTTTACAGTATATTATTTCATATGGATGTATAATACTTAATATTTAAGCTCTTGATTACAATAAGAGTGGATCGGTCAGTGTAGGCCTCCCTTGTTGGGCTAATTTGAAGGCCGACAATCGATTAAAAGGGCTTAATAAGTTGTGTGGTGTATTTAGAAGAACAAAACAATTATTGGAGGAAACAAAAGAAAAGGTAAGCATCAAAGCAAAGTGCAGGTAACCCAACCTATACATAGACTTCTAGAGCTTCTTTTCAGCCACTAATTAACATAAAGCACTTCATCTATTTTTTTTTTTAAACACTTTTAGAGGTACACTTAACATTAAATTTAAACGAAAAACTTATCTGGTGTATTTAGAATCTTTGCTTTTAACTTATAAAATAAGTTTGAAGTGTTTGGTAAACAATTTTAAAAAATTATTTTACTTTTTTTTAAAGCATCATAGAGGTATTTAAGATTTTTGCTGCTTTTGTTTTTATTACGTATAAATGATAAAAATAGATATATATATATTATACCTATATAAATTTAATTATTAATATTTTATAATAAATTCTTTTATTTTTTTGAATTACTTATAATAATTTCTATGAAAATAATTTATAAATTTTATATAAATAATGACATTTATTATATTTTTAATACTTAATTAAAGGAAGAATATATGAATTGTATAGTCAATTAAAGTTTAAATTATTTTAAAAATTTAATTTAAAACCAATAAATTAATTTAAAATTAATATTATAATTCTAAAATAAACATATATCTATAATATAATTTTAATTTTATAAAAGGATATTAAATAAATAAAAAACAAATAAAATAAATTTATAGTTAAAATATATATTCGTTAAATTCAATAAATATCAAATATAAAAAACCATATTTTAATATAATATATCAAAAATATAATTGAAATATAATTTATTCAATAATTTATAGAAAAAATAATATAATTTTGTAGGTTACAAGCAAATAAGGGCATTTTTGCTATCCTTCGGTTCTTTACTTTTAGAGCTATTTACAAAATCAACTTATTTTTACAACAATCTATTTTCAAAATAATTTTAAAAATATTTTTATATACCTTATATTATTTTTATTGCGAAAATAATTTTTTTTTTTTTTTTTTGTAAAAGAAGTAATTCCAAAAGCTGTCTATAATCATCTATTACTTGTCTAGATTATAATATTGGTTACTCGATATTGAATTTGAAAGCAATAAAAAACGAAAAAGATTTATTGAACTAAAAAAACTAGTCCACAACTTAGGGTTATTTTTGTAATTAAACATGAACTTTGGATCCTAAACACGTAGTGTTAATTACTAATTTAAGGTTTTCATAAAACTTTAATCAAGGGAGAAGAGGAGACCACGTCAGCAGAGAAGGACGGAGGATTGGACTGGTTAGTCTGCTTTTCAATCTTGTCTTGTTATCGGTATAATTGTGGTGGGAGTTGCAGTTCGCGGGCAGCAGCACTGAGGACGCGAAAGCGAGAGAGGGAGCGTCAAACAAAGAGAGAAAAGAGAGGTAGTGGTTGTTATTCATATGGCAACCCTACTCTCTTTCCTCTCTTCTCCTCTTTCTCCTACTCCTTCGCCGTCTCAACATCATCCGCGTTCACTACGCCGTCGTTTTCATATTACTTCCTTCCTTATCTCTCCTCCCCCTCCTCCTTCTCATCTTCTCCCTCTCCGTTACTTCTCGCAAAATTCTAGAAAGCCTCGGACCTTAACTGTCTCTTCATCATCATCCTCAGCCTTCGATGATCTCAGCTCTGTACCGAATTCGCGGTTCGCTGGCTCCTCTAAGGTCAATTTCGTACTTTCTCTATTATCGTTAGTAACTTTTTGTTTTAATAATTCGAAGCTAATTGTTAAAGAGTCGTTCAGTTTTTGCATATAGCTTTGATTGAATTATAATTGAATAGTGTATGGCTTGTGATTTGCTTAGTTGATGAACAAATTTTGGTAGTTTCTTTTCTGGAATTTGAGTTAATTTGAAGGAGAATTACAAAATTTAGCTTATATTAACATGTGATTGGATAATTTAGTTGTGAGAGGAATTTTTTTTTTAATTATTTTTTTTTAAATTAACTTCACTCGGTTGCACTAAAGTTTCAATAGCTTTGTAGGACAATACTTCTCTAGATTTCGTTTAAAAAGAAAAAAACTATGATTAGAACTAATTTAATTTGGTTATAGAAGAGGAATCGGATGGAGTCACCTGAATTAGGGGCCACTCCACCAACCGAGAGCTGTGTGATATTATATATTGACATTTGTTTAATTATGCATATAAAGAGTATGTTGTAATTTTTCAGGAAGATTATTTTCATTTGTTTTTGAGCTGTGTTACCTTCAGATTATCGTCTCACGTGTGTACTTTAGTGTTATGATTTTGTGGAATTGATTTTGATGTTATATTGTTTGTTCTTGTAGAAATCTGTTCTTTCAAATATGATACAAGATATAGAACCATTGGACGTAACACTCATCCAGAAAGACGTTCCACCCACTACATTGGATGCAATGAAAAGGACGATCTCAAGCATGCTGGGCTTACTTCCATCTGACAGGTTTCAAGTTTCTATTGAGGCCCTGTGGGAACCCCTCTCTAGATTATTGGTTTCTTCAATGATGACCGGGTATGTTCATCTTTGACCATATATGCAATCTTTGATATATTTATTTGTATGCATTGATTATTGTTGCTATTTGGAAGTTTGGTAATTGTCTTGACTTTGAATCCTTTTTTTATTTGTTTACCACATTATGTTTGCCCACATCATGCATTCAATCATTTGATTTTAGTTGTAATTTGCAATAGAAATGGATTTTTGTGTTAATTGATACTGGATCTTAGGTTGCTTAAATGCTAATGTATCATAAGACATTTTTGAGCTTATTCACTTTGCTATTTTTGTCCGGACCCTTTTTATAAAATATTAGAGACTTGTGATAATTTTTTTTTCCTTGAATTGTAGGTATACGTTGCGCAATGCCGAATATAGACTTTGCCTCGAACGTAACCTTGATATACATGATGAAGATCATGAAAATCAAACACCAGAAAATTCCAAAATTGATTTGCAAGGGATGTTGCTTAATAATGATAAAATAGATGAATTTTCTGGGAAGAATGAGTTGTCATCCAAATTTGCAGAAACTAATGACAATCCATCTGATGATGTTGGTATCCAAGGCCTTGGTGAATTGTCCCCTGAAGTTCAACAATACATTCTTCAATTGCAGTCTCGTTTATCTTCTGTGAAAAAGGTATTGTATATAAAGGAACCTCCTTATTTAGTATAATTGTCATGATTCACTTTTTTTAATTTGTTGAATTTTTATCATTGACAGATAGATTAGCTAAAGATGTTCTTTTATAGACCTTGTGGGTCTTTTTTTTCAATTAAACATTTGTATTGGTATTCTTTTTAGTCCCTCCTTGATCTCAGATATCCTGTGTACTTGTTATGGTATGCACTAGTAGAGCGCACCACAAGTACTATAATACATTTAGAAATCTGCATTATCTCAGATAACAAATGATTTGTCTCCTAGTATATGGGAGACTTGCATATTTACTTTCAACATTTTGGATATTCAAGCTTTGTTGAGTGGAGTTGTATGGATGCGTTGTTTGTTAGAGTAACGCTAATAAGATGCCATTTTATTATTTTTTTTTTGTCAGTGTTGAATATATGCATCTTTTAGTGCATTTTGTACTTGTTTTCAGATGATGCTCGTGGGTGAATTCTTACTACGTATATATTTGCAGTAGTTGGCATTTCTAATTTGAATTTCTCTCTATTCTCTTTCTCTCATGCATGTGCAAACGTACATACTCACCATTGCACGCAGTCCACTCGGTCTTGCTTTTTTATTTTTATTTTTATTTTTCTTTTTGCTGTTGAAGATTTTGGAGCCAATTCTTGGCAGCTAAAGAATTGACCTGCAAACTTCTTTTGTCATCTTTATGGTCTTATATGATGTGGGGTTCCATTTTGTTTGTTTGATATAAAGATACATCAAACCCTCTATGTTGCATGTTTCTCCACCTTTAAGCTGGTCCTTGGATGTTTCATGGTTTTCTATTGCTTTTGCCTTTCTTCTCTTATCAGTAATAGCCTGTATATTGTGCTTTTGCTGCATCCTCATGTCTCTTTTTTGCTTCCTTGAAGGAACTTTGTGAAGTCAAGAGGAAAAGTGCTGCTCTTCAAATGCAACAGCTTGTTGGGGAAGAAAAGAATGATTTGCTGGACTACTTAAGATCACTACAACCTGAAAAGGTTAATGCTCTAAACCAGTTTGAAGTGTGTTAAGCAATGAAACCCTTTTCCGTTTGTTTTCCCATTGCGGATTTTTCCATATGGAGTCATAATTCATCATTTTCTTTTGGGCAACAAAGAGAAGTAATGTGCATCATTGGATGCAGCTTTAGCAAGCCTTAAAACTAGTTGGTTGTTGTGGTTTCAATGTTAGGACGAGAAAGTTTACATACTCTTAACATCCTGCTGCATTTTGTTTGCTGTGTTTTAAGTTCCAGTTACTGATTTATCATATTAACTTTTTTTATGGCTTGCATTGGCAGTTCCACATAAGAAATAGGTGAACTTCTTAGGAGCACCTATATATAAAGAATAAGTATATGGGTGCAATCCTTCATTTGGCTTAGCCTCTGTGTGTCTGTTAGGATCCTAATTGCAAGGTATGGGACTTGAATCCCACATTGGAAGTATGGGCTTCTTGTGTGGGGTTTATAAGGCTTTGGGCTCTCCCACCTCAATAGCTAGCTTTTGGGGTGTGGTTCTCCCAAGGTTCTTATCAATTGGTATCAGAGCTTACATCACGTCTCCCAGTTGCAATCGTGCTGCGCAGGTGGTGATGCCGGCATTGCAGTGTTCGCCCGGGACTAGTCAAGGGACTAGTGCACAGCCAGCCTGCGTGGGCGCCGGGGCTGCGGAGCGTGGTGGAATGTTAGGATCCTAATTGCAAGGTATGGGACTTGAATCCCACATTGGAAGTATGGGCTTCTTGTGTGGGGTTTATAAGGCTTTGGGCTCTCCCACCTCAATAGCTAGCTTTTGGGGTGTGGTTCTCCCAAGGTTCTTATCAGTGTCATATCCAATCTGATTGTTAATTTGCTGCCATTGTCGTTGTGGAAATTAGTCGTGCCATACTCTTTCCTCAATAAATAGATCTGTGCTCAGCTAGATGCTTTCCTCAAATAAATAGATTTTTTGCTCAGCTAGATGGTAATCACAAATTTACTTCTCGATTGAATATTCCCGATATTAATAAGCCTGTGGAGTATGGACCTGCCTGGCTACTTCTGTATTCTCTTCAATTAATTATTAATTATTTTGTGCTCTTGTAAGGATATTAACTATTTATTGCAACTACAATTTAGTCTAATTCATGTCCATTTGTATAGGGACGAAGTATGGCTTTTGGTTTAACTGTTGGCCGTGCCTAGTGCAAAACATCAGGTTATAGTAAAATGATTCTACACTACATTTTCTGCATCTACTTGTTCTTCCATGCAATATAGGCAATATCCTTGTTAATTTTTCTTTCATATAACTTTTGGAGAATGGTGTTTTTATTTATGTTGAATACGGAACCTTCCCCAAGAAATTTTCCTATTGCTTTTCTGTGTACGTGTCTATCTCTCTCTTCATAAAAGAGTTTATTGGGCAATGAAATCCATGTTTGTGGTTCTATATCTAATATAATTGTTATATGAACAGGTGGCTGAACTATCAGAACCTACATCCCCTGAATTGAAAGAAACAATCCACTCTGTGGTCCATGGTCTCCTTGCAACCCTTTCTCCTAAGATGCATTCTAAGGTTCCTCCTTCATTGGAGAACACCGCAACTGGAACAGTAAATATTGGGAATGAAGATTATGCTGAACTTGTTGAAAACACTTCACTTCATTTTCAGCCCCATGTTTCATTGACTCGGGACTATCTTGCACGTCTTCTTTTCTGGTTAGCCCTGCTCATTTCTCTCTTCTTTTTATTTTCAGTCATGTGTGAGGTTGGGCAATGAAAATTTTTGCCCAACGGAGATACTGAGCCTGATCCCGGTATATATTTTTTGAATTTCTTGGTGATGTTGGGGACTGTAGAAGTCAACTGAATGACATTATGTTGGCAAGTTGAGTTATCTACATAACTATTTATGCAGGTTGACTTTCTGGTTTCCCTTATTTTATTTTTTTATTAATTTTTTTTAACCAAAGCTTCTGAAAAGAAGCCCCATCTGCTTTAACGATTGTTTCAGGTCCCTTTTCTAACGTTGATTGTGATGAATGTTTTTAAATTTTATGCCCACTTGACTATAAGTAAAAGTGTCCAAACAATATGCAAAGGTGCATAGGAGAATCTTGATCGCCTCAACTGCAATTCAGCCCTCCAATCTTTTTGTATTATGAAGTGTATTAAAACATTTTGTGGCTTTAACTTCTGCTGTTTTCCTTCAATGTAGTTTAATCTGGAGAACGGACAATCTTTGGCTGTTAGCATTTTGATGTTATTTGCTACCTCTTTTCTCCTGTTAGGTGCATGCTACTCGGACATTATCTCAGAGGCCTGGAGTATCGGATGGATCTAATGCAACTTCTGTCATTGACAAGCGACACTGAAAATGATGCAAATGGTGATGTACAAGTTGCTTGAGATTTTCTCTCTGTTACAAATGCATCCATCTGTACATAGTCGACTTGATTGGAGTGTACAAAGTTTGTCTTCCAACAAGAAGAAGCTGAAAATGATATACAAGTGTTGGACATTTAAGCTTTTGCGGATGGAGATTTCTTTAATATATAAAAGAATACGCTTTATTTTGTTTACTATGGGTATGCTACCACATTATTGTTTTTGCCTTGCTTTCCCAATAATTAAATTTAGAAAAAAAAATTTGTTTTTGCCTCATTTGATTATTTGTTAGTGGGATGATCAGAGATTATAACGAAAATTATAAGGAGAAATTGTTGGCTGAGAGAAAGAGACAGACTGCTTTCTACTGAATTATTGCGGAGTTGTGAATGTTAAAAGAGTTTGTTGTTGTCCTAGGCCTACTGCAGGAATTTTAAGATATTTCGTGGCGTTTCATATGTCGGATCAAGTAACTGGCTGAAATTACGGTTCGCAACAATGTCTCCGTACAGGGGTACACAGAATTGTAGATAAACAACAATTTATCTCCGTGCAATTTGCAGTTGTTTTAGTTGTGATATAATAGTGGTCTAAATATGATTGGGATGTCCAGCAGGTTACATTTTTCTGTGTCTTTTAAAGATGAGATCTCTATTTCCATGGTTCTCCAATTATGCTTCCATTTTTCAAACAACTTCCCGCTATCTTAAACCTAAAAATTGGCCAATCTTCCTGTACCAATCTCTCTACTCTTTTAAAATGGCGTTCTCATCTGCTTCAAATCCACTCTCTTTCTTCCAATGCAGAACTCTCTACCCTTCTACAAGGTCGCGTTTCACATGCTCATCTCCTTCAAATCCATGCCAAAGTCTATGGACTCAATGCACATCAAGACAACTTGATAGCCACCAAGCTCATTGGCCATTACCCCCCAAATCTTGCACTTGGAGTTTTCAATCAACTCCATAATCCCAATATCTTCCCTTTTAATGCCATCATAAGAGTATTGGCTGAAGCTTGTCTCTTCTCCTATTCTTTTTCACTCTTCAAAAGGTTAAAAAATAGGTCTGTCCTGCCTAATGACTTCACCTTTTTATTCCTCGTCAAGGCATGTCTACGATCAGATGATGGTCTATATGTAAAACAAATCCATACCCATATCTTGAAATCGGGTTACGTTTGTGATACTTTTGTTTGTAATGGACTTCTTGCAATTTATGCGAAAGGGATTAAAGATTTGGTGTCTGCACGTAAGATGTTTGAGGAATTGCCTGACAGGGGTATGGTTTCTTGTTGGAATTCTTTGATTGCTGGTTGTGCGAAATTAGGTCAATCTGAGGAGGTTTTGCGGCTCTTTTGTCTTATGGTTGGGGAGAATTTGCACCCGGATACCGACACTTTGGTCAGTGTTTTGTCTGCATGTTCTAAGCTTGATGTTTTTGAAGTTGAGAAGTGGGTACAATTTTTATCGGAATTTGTAAATGATGTTGATTATAAGATTCTTGGATGTGATTCAGTTGATACCGTTCTTATTTACTTATATGGGAAATGGGGCAAGATAGAGAAGAGCAGAGAAATATTTGATAAGATTGATGATAATGGAAAAAGAAGTGTGCTTCCTTGGAATGCAATGATAGGTGCATATGTTCAAAATGGTTGCCCTTTGGAAGCTTTGCGTCTTTTTCGTGTAATGGATGACTCTAATCATAGACCAAACCATGTTACAATGGTGAGTGTGCTATCAGCTTGTGCTCAAGCTGGTGATTTAGAGCTTGGAAGAAGGGTACATGAGTACATGAAATCTAAAGGATACAAAAGTGTTCTGGAATCTAATACATTTTTGGCCACTTCATTGATAGACATGTATTCTAACTGTGGGAATTTGGCGAAGGCAAAGGAGGTTTTTGACCGGATGGGCTCCAAAGATGCTGTCGCATTTAATGCCATGATAATGGGTCTTGCTCTAAATGGTGAAGGAGAGGAGGCAGTTGGGCTTTTCTTCAAAATGCAGGAGTTTGGTTTATGTCCCAATGCTGGAACATTTCTTGGTGTTCTGTGTGCATGCAGTCACTCAGGATTGTTAGAGAGAGGACGGCAGATATTTCTAAATATGAGATTGCACTTCTCTGTTCAGCCTAACTTGGAACATTATGCATGCTATATTGATCTTCTTGTAAGAGTAGGCTACGTCGAGGAAGCTCTTAAGGTTGTTGCCTCCATGCCTTTCAAGCCGAATAACTTCGTGTGGGGAGCTTTGCTTGGTGGTTGCCTGCTCCATAAAAGAGTAGATTTAGCTCGAAATATTTATGAAAAGCTTGTTGAAGTGGACCCTGAAAATTCTGGAGGCTATGTGATGTTGGCTAATGCATTTGCAGTTAATCATCAATGGGGAGATGTCTCAGAGCTTAGAAGGTTTATGAGGGAGAAGGGGGTAAAGAAGCATCCAGGGCGCAGTTGGATCAGCATTGAAGGAGTGGTGCATGAATTTCTTGTTGGGTCATCATCACATCCCCAAATCGAAAGCATATATTGCACGTTAGATGGATTGCTAAAGGAAATGATGGCTACTCCTTAAAGAGTCTACAGAAGAGTATGAAATTGGAAGTGCTTTAGATTTCTGCTTCTTGGTCACAACAGTTCTTTGAGGGACTAAGGTTCATTACTCATTGCACAACATCTGTAGCTTTGATGTCTAAATTATTATCTTTTATTTTTCAAATATGAACGTACCCTTATAAACATTTGAATATGTTACATTCTGGTATATAAACAATGCAATCTTACGATGTCCATTTACCTATATTTGCCAAAGATTTTTAGGGTTTTTTTTTTTTTTAATATTATGTACTTTAACAAAAATATATTTTATACGTATATGTTAAGAAATTATTTCACTCGCTCATGATGTAGGGATAACAATGGCTAAATTTGCATATAATAATGCCAAAAATAATTTCGATAAAGTAATACTGGTGGGTGTCTCAAACTCTTTTAATGAGCTTTAGATCACGAAAACAGTCATTCGTAGTCTAGAAATTTTCACTCATAATTTAGAAGACTTATAAATCTTGGGAAATTTGCCAAAATGGCCTCCTGTAGGGGTTCCAAATGTAAATAGCCCCCCGTCTTCAAATAGCCACTCGCTATGGTAAATTTGATATTTTGACAAAATTACCCCCGTCTTCAATAATCCCACATACGTTGGCTTCCATCTCAAAATATGATGAATGAAGTTTGGTTGTGTTGATTAATTGAGATTGTGTTAATTAGCTTGAAATTGAGTTTATTTGAATGGTTTTGGAAGTTTGAAGTTATGTTTTTGTTGATTTGAAAGTTTGGTTGTGTAGAATGATGTAATTTATAAACATAACACTTCGACGTTAAAGAGATCTGCAAAGTTTCAGAACCGTGACGGTTTTGGTGGTGATCCACGGTCCAACCGTGGTTCAACACCAAAATCGTTATGGTCGAACCGTAGATCCCTGAATGACCTATTTATTCATCACGATGGACCGTGGATCACTACTAAAACCGTCACGGTCGAACCGTGGATCCCTCAATGACCTATTATTCATCACGATGGACCTTAGATCACCACCAAGACCGTCACGGTCCTAATTTCAAATTTTTTACTTAACATACAATTTATAAGTAAGAAAAACCCATTTTTGTAGTAGTCGGGGGTATTTTTGACTTCTCACGATAATTACTGTAACAAATGGTTATGGGTATGCAAGAATTATGGAGGAGGGCTATTTTCATTTTGGACTCCTCCGTGAGGCTATTTTGGCAAATTTCCCTAATATTTTATGAGATGTATATGTGAATCTATCACAAATAAGATCAAGAAAACAATCATTTGACCTTAATTTTTATTTGTGGTCTAGGAGTTTTCACTCTTGATTGAGGAGACTAGTGTTTATCTTGTTTTTGATAACATGTAAATATAGGATTACAAAAAACAAAAAAAACAAAAAATTGACTGTGTAACGAGTGCCATTATGAAAGTAAAATTTTTATTACTACAAGTAAAAAGAATGATGTATACCTTGAAATCAAATGGCATCATTAATATTAAAGAATTAACCGAATAGTTTTTTTTTTTTTTTTTTAGCTAAATGGCATTCTTTGGTAAGTCAAACAAAGATTGTAAAAAATTAGAAGAGGATTGGTAAGGAAATAATTTGGCAAAAAATTAGAAGATAATTGGTGAGGAAATAATTTGGCAAGTGCAAGGGCTATTGTTTGGTTTATAACAATTCAAATAACAATGTTCTTTTTCTCTAAAAGGGCATTTGGTTTGGTAAAAATTTATCTAGAAATCTGAATGAGAATGAGGTATTTTCATTCCTATTGTTTGGTTCCAAAAAATAAATTCTAAAAAGGGAATCTCATCACCCATAACCCACCTCCATTAATCGGTTTTGATTCTGATCGGAAAACATGTTTTTCACTATTTCATATCCGAAGAAAAAAAATGATCTTATGCTATTATGTTACAACAAAATCTCTTTCATCTTCATCACAATTTTTATCTCAAATGCAAGTATTTTCATTATTAATCTCTTCTTCTTGATTAGATTTTCTTCTATTATCTGTTTTTGTCTATATCAATTTATCCATATGTATACAATCAATATTTCCTTCTATTATATTTGTTTTTCAATTGAATAATGACAAGAATTTTATGTTATTCTTATTTCTTTTAAATAATCCTTTTTGTATTTGATTTGTTTGTCTTATATTCTTATCATCTTGTTTGGGTTGTCTTGAGTTTATTTTTTCTTTAGTTAATTTCTGGCGGTAATAGTTTAATTCTTTATATCCTCTTGTTTGGATTTGTGGTTAACATGTTTGATAAAAGTTTATATGAATGTTGTTTGAATCAAATTTGTCATAAATTTCTTATGATGTTAAATTAGTTGAAAAGTGTAAGAAATATGAAAATTTATATTTTATGATAATAATGATATATATTGCTTTTTATTATTATTTATTTTATATATTTTCACATGGAGTAATTTGAAAAATTGATATTGATTCTGGTTTTGGGCCTTTATAATCCAAACAGTTTCAAAAGGAATCAAATTTTAATTCCGTATTCAACCAAACTAGAGGAATGAAAAACCATTTTGATTCCTATTCTATCTAATTCTAATTTTAATTCTGAAACTCAAACCAAACAGACTCTAAGAGATTTATGACAATTTAAAAACAAAGTTCTTTTTTGTTTTTATCTGAAATTAAAAAAGTATAAATTAGACTTAAATCTGAATAGGAGAGAAATATTTTCAGACCCATTCAGTCTTCAATTAAGTTTAGACCTTTTATATTTCTGATTAAACAAAAAAAAACACCATGTAAGAGATTTATATAAACTTAAATAACAACATTCTTTTTTCTTTTTAATCAAAAAATTTGAATAAGTCTAAAATAGACTTAAATTTTAATAGAACTGAATATAAGAATAAGAGTTATATGTTTGTTTTTTATTTTAATGTCTGAATTGAAATTTCTAAAAGCCTAGTAAGTCCCTTCTTAATTAAAATATTTTTTTTTTAAATTATAGATATATTTTACATAATAGCAAGTATACCTTTTACTTATTTATTTAAAAATTGAATACGTCTAAATTAAACTAAATTTTAAATAAGATGGAATGTAGAAAAATTATATATATATATATATATATATATATATATATATATATATATATATTGT
>JANLJB010004198.1:22326-34611 GCA_026212285.1 Bursera cuneata
TATAAAAATTATATATATATATATATATATATATATATATATATATATATATATATTGTATTTTAACATTTGAATTGAAATGTTTGAAAACCCATATTTTTACATATATATCCTCATTTATTTGACATATTATAAGTATTTATAAATCAATATGTTGATCAAATTAAAATTAAACTATTTAAATATTACAAAATCTATATTTATAATTATAATTATGTATCATAAGATATATAAAAAAAAAATTAATGAATTATATATGAGTTAATTTATTTAAATATGTATAGTTGTGTAAAAGTTATGTGTTATTATAAGATTTGATATAGGAACGAGTTAGATAACAAAATATTCACACTACCTCAAATAAATGAAAGATAAATAATAATGTTTATAAATGAATTAGATTATATACAAATAGATTACAAACATATTATATAAAGATATTTTACAGAATTAGGAGTGAAATAAAGTATTTTAGATTTTTGTATTCACATAAAAACCCAAATTTTTAACCTTTTTATTCTCCTATAGTTATCTAACAATCATCGTTAAAATGTATGAATGATTGAGAATAAACTTTCAACATCAAATAAAAAAAAATCTATAATTATGCTTATATATATATATATATATATTTTCTAAACAAACAAAAAGGGTGTTGTAACGAAAGTAAAAGTTTTGTTAAAGATAAATATTTGAGTGTTTTATCTATCTAATATCAAAATGAAGCTCTCTTATCAAAAACGTATTATACCTCATCTCAATATTAACCCTTTTCACTATGAAATTTGGATTTAAAATAATTATATATATATATATATATATAAACAACAATTTTATTTTAAATCTAATCAACTACTATCGTTCGATTTTTTAGAGGTCGAATTGAACTGAATTTAAACCATTTAAATAGTTTAGACAGTTTGATTTCTACTTAATCAGCTGTTGACTGATGATTTTATCTAATGTTATAAGTTAATTTTTTTTTTAATTTATCTATACACAGATATATATATATATATATATATATATATCTACACGATTAAATTTTAAAAATAGCGCAATGATAATTTGATACAAATTGTTGTGGTGGATAGAAATTAATAAGCTTATGATAAATGAAGTTAGTGGAATGAGTTGAATCGATGAAAATTTTGAAAAGCAGAATCTTTAGAAGAAAAATCTCCTGAATTCTCTCTTTGATGCCAAAAAGAAAGCTGGCAGAAAATATTTTTCCCAATTGGACGCGATCTCTTCTCCTACATTATCGATTGGTATTAATGATATTCCTTTTTCAGAGTATTGAGTTCGGATTCGGAAACTCCTCTTGAAGTCCCCTTGTTCCCCAATGACACTTGCATTGAAACACCCAACACCTTTCCTTTCAGGCTTCTAACTCTCTACTTGCTTAGTCTGTGATGATCACTATTATTATATCTCCGCTTATCATCCCTATAATACTCACCTTCTAGCTCCCTTGAATCCTAAAGTGGGATCAATGCATAACTACTTTCTTCAGAGCCCTGGTTTCCGGAACCTGGCCCCAAAGCAAAACCACTTTCTTCAAGGCCCTACTTTGCAGGACCTGGCTGCAACGGAGAACCAATTATTTCCAGGCCCTGGCTTGCAGAACCTGGCAACAATGCAAACTTTCCGCACTGATTATCTTGATTATCCTATCAATCAGCGTTATTGTAGCATCTGGTCCGTGGATTCCAGGGGCGTGAACACTAGCCCTGGTCATGATAATGTTTTCCAGGGTCAGTCCTATAATGGCTTAAGTCGGCTCAATCACGAGACTCCTTCTTGTGATCAGTATAATGTGTCTTCTCCGTTCCAAAATCAAGTTGATATGGATGAGCAAATTCGACGTTTGCAGAGACTGACAATGGACTACCCTGATCAAGTGAGGCAACAAACGGGTGTTTATCCGAGAGCCAATAATGTTCCTCTCACAATAAACCATCACTCGGACTACCTGACTTCTTTTGCTAACCAGCAATATGGAAATATACAAAACGGAGCGCGAAATCTGGCGGCAGCAGCAACGAATCAACGTGCTGCCAATATTAGTAACTTCTTGCTTAGTGATGAATTCAGCCTCGGATATTCTTCAGCTAGGCTTAATAGTTCGGCTCGGGCAATCGGACTTGGCTTGGGATCTCAATACAATGGAGGAAGATCCACTAACGGGTTTCATCAACATCAAATCCTCAATTCAAACGTCCCTTCATCTTCTTTGTATAACAACAACAATGTAGTTGGTAGGGCACGACCGCGTGAAACCAGGGTGGAGGAACTGAGAGGTCGGCTGTGTTTGGTGGCAAAGGATCAGCTCAGGTCTCGTTTCTTGCAGGAGAAAATTGAGGAGAGAAAGCCGGAGATTATCGAGATGATTTTCATGGAGGTGAAAGATGAGTGGTACGAATTGATGGTGCACCAGTTTGGTAATCATCTTATTCAGAAGCTTCTTGAAGCGTTGAACGAAGAACAAATGACGCAATTCGTTATCTGGGTTGCTGGTTCTGAACAAAGGCTCTTTAAGCTTTGTGAGGATGTGCACGGGTATATCTACATATCTATATATACATATACACATACAACTAAGTAAAATAACTTTGATTTATTGGATTCTTTTAAGTTCTCTATTAATATTTTTCCTTTTTTCTTGTTTTAGAACTCGTGTTATGCAGCAACTGATAGATCTTGGCGAGACCTTAACTCCGGAGCAAACGTTTATCCTTGTGTCAGCTCTGAAGAATATCACTGTCAAGTTGAGCAAGAGCTCCAATGGTTATCGTGTGATTCATCGATGCTTTCAGAAGTTTTCAAATGAATATACGAAGGTGGTAATTGCTGATTGAATTTTTTATGAATAAATATGTGTATATATAGCTGATTGAATTTTCTTTTGAAGGTCCAAATTGAGAACTTGGTTCATCCTCTTTTTAGTAGTTGAGAAAAAGGGTCTTTGAAATGCATAATAATAATTTTAAGAAAAAATCATTTTGTATTAACGCCACTTTCGTTACACTTCTGTAATAATTTCAATGATTACTTAAGTAGCAGAAAGTTTGGTTCGCCCCAAAGTGTTATAAACTGAGTTAGAGGTACAACATAAAGTTTTGTTGGAAGATCAAGACGACTTCTCAACCTACTTGCATACAAAAAGGAACACCAAAAAATAAAAATCAGACCGAGAGAATATATGCTACTTTTGAAAATAGCATACTATCAGTTATAAAATAGTTGTTGTTGACTCGGGTCGTCATTTAACTTTCTGCAACAGTCTCTATTCTTAAGTTGCTAATGAAGAAAGTCTGAAAATTTTGCTCACTTCCTGTTCTGCTCAAGGACGGCTAATAGCCTGCAGGAAGTCTACTCTCGTAACACTCCAATCACATTATAGAGCTCCAAATGGAGATCAGTGCATATTTTTCTACTTATATTTGTTATGTTTCTCCTATTGCAGGACCTTGTGGAAGAAATAGCAGAGAATTGCCTCAATTTGGCAACAGACAAGAGTGGATGCTGCGTATTGCCACAATGCATAATTCATGCTAAGGAAGAACATAAAGGACGCCTCACGGCTGATATAGTGACCAATGCACTTGTCCTAGCTGAACATCCTTTTGGGTATGTATTCATCTCTCCATTTCATTGTCAGTATATACCTTCAATAACTAGGCCAATATAAAGTTTGATTGCTTTAGTTTATAGAGCATATATATATATTCAATAAAATTATGTCCTGGAACCTAGCAGAGAAAGAAACAAGACACATAGAGACACATTTTAAGAGGAAGACTAATAATCTAGAGAGTGTAAAAGTAATTCATTATATTTTTGGCATTTTAATCACCTTACTGCACTCATAAGAATTTATTCAGCAGAGTTCAACCGTCTAAGTATTAAGTCTCAGATTCTTTTGTTCTTTTTTTTTTCTTTCTTTCAGGAATTATGTTCTACAGGGTGTCCTGGAAATGAAGATACCTCAAGTTACGGCAGACATAGTATCGCAGCTTAAGGGGAATTATTTCAGTCTTTCCCAGGGCATTTGCAGCAGCAATGTGGTTGAGAAATGTATGAAAGAGTCAGGACTGGAACAATGCACTGCCATTATAAACGAGATTGTCCATCATCCAGATGTTTTGCATCTTATGCTGCATCCTTATGGTAACTTTGTTATTCAGTCTGCTTGGAAGTTGTCTGAGGTTAGACCAGCCCTGATCCTACTCTCATTGCTTGCTACCCTTTGCTTTGTATCATGGAGCTCTCATCACCTTTCTTTTTGTGTTTTTTCTGCATCTTATAAAACAGGGACGACCGATCCTGCAGCAGGCTATTTACCACCTGGTGCAGATGAATCTTTCAACTCTGCAAACCAATATCTATGGGAGAAAGGTGCTGAAAAGAGTCAGAGGAAAGAGGCACCGTTAATAAGCACACGTAACATTAGAGGAAGTCTCAAACAGAGTGTATGCAGCTTCAGGTTTTGTCCCATGTACCATTTATCTTCTAGGAGCTTCAGGTTTTGTCACATTATCAATCTTGTTGTTTTGGCCAGGGAAAAAGAAAAAAATCTCCCCAATGGCTTGTTTATCAGTGTTTATTAGGGTTTGTTGGGGTTTTTTAGGGTTCGTTAGGGTTTGTGCACCACCAAACCATTTAATTGTATGTTCAGCAGCCTTCCTGCTGTTGGTGTGCTATAGTACGTTAGTTCTGTTTGTGTTTTATGTAGTTCTATTCCCAATTGTCAGATTTACTGACGTAGTCTTTTTTGTGCCTATTAAATTCTGAGGTTCTGAAAATTCTATGAAAATATTCTATCTGCAGCATGGGCTCTTCGCAAGGCATTGTGTTCACTGTTCAGTAATTAGCCCTAGTAAATTCCTTTTGGAAGCCTTGCGATTAAGCAAGCATCGCAAGAATTCACCCATAAATTTTTTAACTTTCTTTCCACCATAAAAAATTTAGGCATAAAAAATATGCTACAATTTTGTCCTGTACGCGGAAAACTATTAGTTAATTGATACCCTAATTCCCGATACAACTTTCAATTTATGAGAAATTGCCCCCAATACTTCCCAAATTATGTTAACATTCACAATCAGCACCAAGTCTGATAAAAGGCAGAAGATACTTAGGTGAATACTAGAAGGTTTATTTTCAACAATCAAAACTACAGAGCCAAATCCATAGGCCTCACTCAAACAACCATAAAAAACGAAAACAGAAAATTTTTATAGTGAGGAAAACTTCATCTCATATCTCATGGTGTTCTCTTCTTGGCTCCATTTGTTTACCCACTATAATGGTGCAGCAGTGGCTAACAAAGAAAAGAACAGGCAGTGGCAAAAGAGAAGGATGACAAGAAACTGAGATTGAGAGTGATGATCTTGAGGTTTTCAGAATTACAATGTTTTGAACCTTTAATTTTTTATATTGAGGCAGAACAAGAGGAGCAGAAACAAGTAGGGCTTTCTTCTCATTTTGCTGATAGGTTCAGCAAAAGCCTATCATTAATTACCACCTTAACCAAATACTAAGTGACACAGCATTAATCTTCTGAAAAATGATAAAACACGAGCAATAATGGTGATGCTGTGAAAAATCATGTTATACCTCCAAAAGGAACCTGAATATCTTCCGAATACAGAGAATAAACAGAAAACACTGATGAAGAAACCAGAAGATGTTTACTGAACTTTCACATGCTGATAAGAGGTTCAGCTCCATTAAGACCATGCACAATTATCTAAATACAAGAACTAGTACTCACGCTCAATGCCAATGAGGTGATTACTCAATGGCGGTAACATAATCTTATAATACCAACAAAGATGCATCAAAACTATCATCTAGTATAAAAAGCCAGATGAGTATTCTGACCAGAACGGGGTTGCCAAAACCATAAACTTTTTTCTTTAGCATAAGATCCACATATCTGCCAATGCAAACTCATTCCGAATCTGATGAATCTGGGTTTATGGTCTGTCGAACACTCCTGGTTTGTCCACCAGACTTGGATGAATACTGAGAAGATTCACCTTCAAAAATTATGACCTGCGCCTTAGCCAACCTCTCCTCCAACTCATCAGTACTGAACTCATCCGTTCCACCCAGCTCATCAAATCCCACCTAAATGCAACTTTATTATATTAAAATAAATATATAAACCAAGAATAGTATAATAGTATTAAGAAAAAGGGTTAATCGTGATAATGGCCAAATGGAGAGGCCCTTTTGGATGTTGACAAATTTAATGTTCTCTAACTAAGTTCAATAACAAAAATATCCTTCCAGTAGGCTGCAAATACGCTAAAAAAAAGCATTTGACGAGCTGACTAGTGCTTGACCAGTTGTGCAGCTCTCATTTACGAGCAATGTGCTCTTCAGCTTGTTTGAAGCTTGGTGATGTTTTGATCTGCACTTGTCAGCTTGTCAGTTCGTTATGCAATCAAAATAAATTGACGTTTTGCGAAATTTCAAAATACCCTCTAACTTGGTTATTTTCTCATCTTTCTGTAAGAAAAGGGATCACTGATCAGTGATCAAGTAAATTTCTCATATAACTCACCACATAATCATCCACTTTAGCATTCTTTATGAGTGCAAGAGTGGGAAGAACCACAATCTTAAGCCTCTCAGCCAAAAACGGACTTTTCTCAGCATGGATTTTCACAAAGCGTGTCTCTATATGTTTCTGAGCCAATATATTCAAATGCTTATCCATCACCTAAAAATCGAAATTTTCACACAAGCAAATCATCAAACACTTATCCAGCAGCTCAAAATTCAAAATTCTTTCACTAACAAGCCATAATTGGAACAGAAAAACTGACCTTACAAGGCCAATTGTCACGATAGAAGTGACAAACGACGCGCTCACTGGCCTTGACGATGGAAAAGAAGTCCTTTTCGACGGGAATCTCGGAGTACTCGCCGTGGCCGAGAGAGATCCAACGGTTGCGCTTCTCCGCCATTTTCTTCATCTGTTGTAGCCGCCGCTCTCTCAGAGCTTCCAGATCGTCGCTGTCGAGACGATCTAGCGCTGTGATTTCTTCATCTAGCTTGTCCTCAACGGCTTTGGCGACTGTGAGGAGTTGTTTTTCCAGAATCTGGAAAAAAAATTAAAATCAAATATATAAATTTATATATCTATAATAAGTTGATTTTAGAAAAACTAAAAATTAATAAATGTACCTCTTGAACTTTAGGGTTCTCCATTGTTGGTGAATGAGGAGAATATGAATCTCTGTATCAAGCAAATTCAAAACGAAATGGAGACGCAGGACAGGGAGGGATTATGTGGGGATGTGAAACGGACAAATGACCAAACGACGTCGACTTATTTCCTGAAAGCTTGGGCCAGTTGTGAACTTGGGCTGGGTTTGGGCCGAAACGATTTCAATTGAAAGAGAATGCAGGTTGACTTGGAAAATCAACTGTTTATAAATTTTGTTATTAATCTTGGGATCCTTGCAAATATAACCTAAATTAAAGGACTTCGTGTAAATTCCAAAAAATTTAGATATCATAAGATGTCAAAAGTTTGACATAAATACTATCAGATGTGATCTGTTATCGAATATTTAATGATATCGTTGGACATTCAATTATCAAACTATCTATTGTCAAATGTCTAATATAAGATATTCTCGGATGTTATCTAAATTTTTTAAGCGTAAATTATTTTTCAACCGCCCACTTTCAGATTTGGCGTATCTTTTAATTCTTTCATTAATTTTTAGGAGAAATATTATAAACTATGGAGACTTCGTTGATATCTCTTTTATAAATTAAAAAAAATAAACTGAATCATTTCTGAAGAAATCCCATCAATTAGATTTTCTTTTTTTTTTTTTTCAAAGAAGAATGAATGTATTTTCAATACATAAAAATAAAAAGAAAAAAAAAATTGAATGTTGAATAGTGAATAACAATATATCCCTTTAATTGGATGGTTTTATTCTAGTAGGATGTTTTCTCGAAAGATTAGTAAATAGTATTATAGTAAATGGCACCACCCCTTCAGGCCACAACTTCCCACATGGCCTGGTCTAGCACCGTCATTCAATATTAACGAGTTCCAAGAGAATATTCGCCACCAATTTGCCTTAGTTACCGGCTGGAAAGACATTGATCTCTTCTCTCCAGAGATTCATTATAGTAGCATTATGGAACTGATCACTTGTTCAGTCTTCATGCATTGGCTGCCTGAGCTTGCCTACAATCTTGATGAGTCTTGTATTGATTTTATAATAGTACAAGGGCATGCATAAATCTAGAATCACAAATTGAATTTGGCCACATCTCTTCAATACGCATTTGGGTTCACCTTGTCTTGCTTGTCCTCGGTTGATATTTCTTCTCTTTTTTTCTGGGAAAACTACCATATTTCAACTCACTATGCATGGTTAAGTTGCTAGATCTTGCTAGAGAGAACCAGATATAGTTGTACAAGTAAGAGAAGAAGCAAGCAACTGAAATAACATATAAACAGCAGGTTTCGTTCCATGCAAAGCTAAGAGCGATTATATTATGCTATGGTCTGGAACAGTCTTAGAAATATATATTTGACACGCCAAAACAATACAAAAGGGACCAACCAATATGGTAACTCTAGCTTATTCATCCTATTTATTAAAAATCCTCCAAACTGATCACATAATTAATTAGTTCCATTTTATTATAAGAAGAGATGGAAATGACTTCAAGGGCACTTGGGCTTGCCCTTGGCGTTCCGCTTGTCCCGGTAGCAAGGGCATTCATGCTTGTTACCATAAGTCCCGGAAGGCACACACTTGCACTCCTCACAGCATATCCCGCAGTACTTCAAGCACCTGTCTAACACTCCTGCTTTTTGGCACCTTGTTGAACACTTGTCACCACAGAAAGCTGCACACAACAGAAACAATCAAACCCACAACCGATATTACTTTTATGCTATCAACCTTTTGAGAAGGAAAAAAAAAAAAAGTGCTAAGCTAGTAAAACAGGACACATGCTGCATGCATAACGCTTACATGATCCAGCCAAGGCAGGCACCAAGAAAGAGGAGCTGAGGAGAAGAGAACAAAGCAGCAGAGAGGCAAAGAAGAGCTTCATTTTATCCCTGGAGAAAACTATAGTAAAGAGGTCGAGTGGCACTAGGAAAGAGTTGTGGGGGCATATATTTATAGTCGGGAGAAGTGAGGCAATAAATAAAATAATAAATGGTGTAATTAAAGTGAGTAACAGAGAGCACAGCTGGAGGTTTTGGCGCATACTGAGGGCAAGCTACGGTGGGTTCAGGTTGGTGAGTCTGATGACTCTGCTGTCCACGCGGTTTCTGCAGCTCTGAACGGTCCCAGTGGGTTCTTTTGCCTTTGTCACTTTGTGCTAAACGGGAGAAATGCCATTGATAAGATGGGTCAAGTGTAGGTGCTGCTTTCAGCTTTCCCTTCATGTTCAGAGCACTTGGAATCGTAGTTGATAGGTTAATGTTATCATGACTCGCTTGTATTGTAACCAACAAGCCTAGCCTTTAATCTATACGTGCCTTTATGGCCCTATTTTGGTGTAAATGGAAGTTGGTTGAGGGAGAACACATTCAAGAAGATATTTATCCATTGTTATCTTCGATTCCATTTTAGTAAAAAGATGAATTAGGGAATGAACATAAAAAACTAACCTATATAAATGAGAAAAAGTACTGTAACATGACAATAAATCGCCTTTATATATGTATCACTACTTCATCTTTTATCTGGTAAAGTAACCTTTGTAGTACTGAAGATTTCAAGAAAGGAGCCTTTTTTTGAAGCCAAGATATTACACTCAATCTTGAGCTCAGGTTTGTGACGTATATTTTAGATCTTGGTTTAACTTTTCAATGCTCCAGCAAATTTTAAAAAATGTGTCAGTATTATTCTCTATAGCCTGCTTCATGTCAAAAAATAAAAATTGAATGTGACCTTAAAGTAACTTAAGCTTAAATGAGAATAGACACATTAGATATTGCAGGTATAACCATTCTAAACCTACCCAGGATGACCATCTTTTTTCATCAGTAAATGATACAAAAAATAATGGAGGCATATTTAAATATACATAGGCCTTGCCCTTATAATTCGCAATTTTTACCGACAGTTTATGTATTCGATCACAATAGATATATACATCAACCTCCCATTCTTTTGGACGGGCGAGAATGCCAGCCATGAGAAAGTTCCTTGGAATAGTCAGCAGAAGCTAGCAGATTGACCTGAAAATTGTAACTCACAAAGTTTTAGGCACAAAATCATTTCGCTGTTGTTCATATTCCCTCTAAAGAAAAAAAGAGCTCAAAGAAAACAAGCAAAGCCATACTAGTACCTTGACAATTTCAGATTTTGAGCTTGGACTTGTATAGGCCGCTAAGATACTCATGTTGAAATCCTGGATAGAAGATATTGGGACAAAGCAAAAAAATTAATCTCAAACCTCTGCGCAGAAGAAACAATGAATGAAAAAGCACTATAAAAATTGGTTTTAAAGCATTAAAGATCAAATAAATAAAAAAATAATGCACCTATTATAGATGGTTAACCTATATTCTGCACATGCTAAAAATTCCAGAAAAGTATGCAAAACCAGACCTAATGCCTGCTCTAAGTAGGTTCAGGCCAACCCATTTTCTGATGATTTCAAATAAATAGGGTACTAATAAGTTGACATCAGCAATTGAAGCAAAAGCAAGCTGACCAAACAAAGGATTTTTCAAACTTCAACAACCACCTCTTAAATTGCGAAATGCTTTATAATTGCATATAAATATATAAGCACAAATTTTCAACCTCAAATGACTGAATATGTACAAAAAGTAATGCAAAGAATCTAGAGAAAAGGTCAAGGAAGCTATACAAGAATTCTAAAAAAGTAGTTTTAATCCCTCCACTATGATTGGAGAGAGGTAATTTGATTCCTCCATAGTAGAAATTTTATAATTTAACGATGGAAGACTCGCAGGTGTCTTAATTACCTGATGCATAGACAAGGCAGCCACTCAATCATGCCAACCTATAAATAGCCTTGAGGCTGCATCCAATGCCTATACTATGTGCATCTAGACGTAGAACTCTCAAGTTCACATAAAGCACTTCATGAAAAGATGAAGGAAAGCAATAGAAATGGCAAACCAATATTTCTGAAAGCAACATTTTCATGAAGAGCAGAAAAAAAATATATAAATATATATATAATAGTAAAAAAGTGTGAATGGAAATGTCCAAAAAGTTGATGTTATGCTTGAAACCTGAAAAAAGATAAGAATTTTAAGCTCTTTCCTCTTTCTCATTCTCTAATTTACCTAAAAGAGATTTGCGTAGTAGTAGAAAATTATATTACTCACCCTAAAAGGATCACCCCTCAGAGATTGCACAAACATGGAAGTCCCTGGGCCCTTTCCCTGAATGAGTACAGCACTAAATTCATTTCTCTTTCAATTAATAAACAAATGACATAACCATATTCAGTGGGCTTTTTCTTTCAAGAAATAGAACTTCGAGATTAAGAGATTAAAAGCCGTGACTGGCTGCAAAGACCTCAATCGGAGTTAACTTATTCATGATAAAACACAGACATGTTATGCATACATGATAAAAATATAGAACAACGTTTCATACATCAGGATACATTAAAGGCAGAAATATAATATTTAAGTCAGAAAACTAATGGACCTCCAAAGATATGTCCTTAAGACGCCTCCCAGTTTGAGCACAACAAATGCGGACTACATGTTCATCACAACTCCCGCTGACAATATAGTCCCTTCCATTCAGGTAATAAGAACGAGTATAATTCTGAGCACTTCCAGTAGAAGCTATCTCAAAATTTAGATGGAGCCTCCCATCAGCGGCCAGAAGCTGCCTAACCTGTCAAACACAAAAATTTACTAAAGTTTTAAAAGATAACATTCATATTTTTGCCACACATGAAAATGGCAGAATCACATAGTAACTGCACAAAATGTGCCCAAGAGACAGAGGTAATGAATCTTAAAAGCGAGGTTCAAGTGCAAAGAAGCCCAATCCTATGAAAATTAATGACAATGATACAACATCACATCTATATTTCCAAAGGAAACACCCCATAAATTGCGTAGCAGGATACATCTCCCCTCCATATGACGCCTTGTAAAGCATTCCAAAACTGCTAATCATATTGCCAAATACAACTTATCTCTGAGGACAAAACAATTATTTGAACACAAATTAGAGATACAAAAAAAAAAAAAAAAAAAAAAAAAAACCAACAACAACAAAA
>JANLJB010004199.1:6003-28647 GCA_026212285.1 Bursera cuneata
GTTCAAAATTACATTACAAGATGTGTATGCTTATTTGTTGTGTAGGGTCGGTTGAATTGGCAGCAGTTGGGGTTTCGGTTTCGGTGTTTAATCTAGTGTCAAAACTCTTTAATGTTCCTTTGCTTAACGTAACAACTTCTTTTGTTGCTGAAGAGCAAGCATTAGATAGTCAGGCCAAAGGTAGCTCTGCCCGAATTGGAGATGGTAACAAAGCTACTATGTCGTAACGTTATCTGGTTCTGTATTTTGATTTTTTCTGGCCTACTCTTTATTACTTGGTAACATTTCTTATCTGATGGTTGTCATTAAGATTATGGTGTTGAGCAACAAAGCAAGAAGCAACTTTCCTCAGTTTCGACTTCTTTAGCTCTTGCCGCTGGCATTGGCCTTGCGGAAACTGTTGCACTCTCCCTTGGCTCAGGTTTCTTAATGAATATGATGGGTATACCTGCTGTACGTCCTGTTTTTCTAATTTTGAATTAAATTGTCAATACACTACTTTTATTGTACATATCTTTTCTGTATTTTCAGTATTCAATATTAAATGAATGGAATTGGGATATGGATGGAATATAATGAAGTAGAGCCTTGTAGTCACTGTCTTGTCTCTGATATTTTGAAAGCATGAGAAATTTCTTATATCTTGTGGATCCTTCCTTAGAATTTGAACAGACATTAGTTTCTTGCTGACCAGTACCCTCATCCACATGTCCTTTGGGGTGGCGTTGTCTTGTGGTGAGAATGTTGCTTAGATTTAAATTACTGTCAAAGGCTACATCTGAATTTTCTCTGGGAAGATGTTCCAAGTGAATACCAGCTTTGACACCGAGAGACAGTAAATTCTAGGAAGAGAACTTATAAAGACCTAGTTTTTAGCATTATTTCACACTTACGGCATCTTTTTTTGCATATTTTTTTTATATATTTGTCAGCTATCTATTCAGATTGTTTTCCGGTAATTTTCCTTGTGATTCATTATTTTGCAGGATTCACCAATGCGAGTACCAGCTGAGAATTTTCTCACCCTAAGGGCCTTTGGCGCTCCACCCATTGTAATTGCACTTGCTGCACAAGGGACTTTTCGTGGATTTATGGATACAAAGACCCCTTTATTTGCCGTTGGCAAGTATTTTTGCATGCCTCTTCTCTCTGAATCTATCTGTGTTTCTCCTTGAAGAGTAGCATTGTGCTAAATCTACATATATTAAAGTGATTCCCTTTTTTTTTTCTTCATATAAAATTTTAAGGGTAAAAAAGGATTAACTTATGGATTATCTTGTTTTCTTAGTAGATACTGATTTTGAATATGACGAATATGTACTTTGGATTACCAGGGGCTGGCAACTTACTTAATGCCATGTTGGATCCGATTTTAATATTTTTCTTTCATTTTGGAATTGGTGGGGCTGCAATATCTACTGTGATTTCTGAGTACGTCAATAATGTGGTAAACTTACCATTGTTAAATGTACTTTGCAATCTATGTTCCTACAATTCTACAATTAAGTAAATCGTTAATTTCCTTCTATATGTTTTCACCAGATATTTGATTGCTTTTATCCTTCTGTGGGAATTGAATGGCAAAGTATTATTGATATCCCCAGACATTGATGGAGGAAGAGTTGTCCGCTATCTGAAATCTGGTATGTTCCTTGCCAACTGAAAAGTTTAAGGTCTACATCCTACTCTTCAAATCCTAGGACTGCTCTGAGTGCATCTCCTTTGGAAAGGAAATATCCAATTGTACTTGTCAATCTTATTGTCAGTAATAGTAATTTTATTATAATATTGTAGACAAATCAATTCAGCCTATTAGTCCTTACGCTAGTGAAAAAATTTTACTAGAATAATTTGATCAATTGAAAAGACTGATGGCTAGTAGAAACTAGATAAAAGTAGATGCACTTCATTCTCATATAAGTAAATATAAATGCTACAAAAATTTTAAGTGTTCCACATAAGTATGTGGTATGTTCATTATTTTTGCAGGTGGTCTTCTGATTGGCAGGACAATAGCAGTGCTTCTACCTATGACATTGGCAACATCTATGGCAGCCAGGGAGGGCCCCGTACCCATGGCTGGTCATCAAATTTGTGTACAAGTTTGGTTGACAGTATCTTTGGTTACTGATGCTCTTGCACTTGCTGGTCAGGTAAAACTTTTGCACATTTCACTGTGCAGTGACGTGCTACGTGTATGTATTCCGTTGCAAAAAGTGGATTGACCAAAATATTTCAGAAGTAGCTTTGGAACTAAGTAATCTCTACAGTGTATTCTGGAGTTCCTGATCGTTGAAATTTCATCTAATAAGATGTTCTTCGACTTCATTGGTTGGTCGTAAATCTGAGGATACCTATGATATATGTTTTTTGTTGAATTTATAAGATTCTCATTTAAATATGAGGAAGACAGGTTAGATATTATCATACATGTGACAACACAGTTTCAGTGATTGTTTCTGAAAATGAGTAAATACTAATGGGTGAGGCATTCTGGGAAAAGCATTTAACAAAATAAAACCCATAGCAGTTGCTGTTTGAGCCCTTTCCTTTTCTCTCTTTTCATGTATTGTGTCAGAAGCCAAATGGATGATCAATAGATATTCTGTAAGAAAGTAAATATTAGTTATCTTGCAGTAGATGGTAATGTTGAGTTATTGACTGGTGTTCCTGGGCTTTAATGGAACAGTGTATGATGGTGGAATGTTGGCTGCATTTGTATATGTTTCTAATTGATGCTATCCCATATCGTGCACACTGAAACTAATTGGATATTTCTATTTGAAACCAATTTGGTTCTAACATTATTCTTTTGATATCTTGCACAGGCTCTGCTTGCTGCTGGTTATTCCCAAGGAAATTACGGACAAGCACGTCAAGTGGTTTACAGACTTCTAGAGGTCCGTAATATTACGGACTGATATGTTTAATTTTAGTAGTGATATGGTTTCTTCTTGTTTAACTGATCCTTTCTAGCTATTGCCTTTTTGATTGCAAGCAGACTGGTTTAGCAGTAGGAATAACTTTGGCTGTTACTTTATTCCTTGGATTTGGAGCATTTTCTCATTTATTCAGCACAGATTCAGAAGTCTTGGGCATTGCGCTGTCTGGCATCTTGGTAAGCCTTCGTGAAATTCCAATAATTCGAAGATATCTGTTCTTCAGACTACGGTTTTCCTTTCCCTTAAGGTCTTAATCATGTTAGTGTCGGTCGCTAAATTTTACATAATGGCAATATTAACTTGTTTGCAAATCTTACTTTGATTGGCATTGAGCTTGTAAAGCTCGAGCATTTCCAGATGGTAATTGGTGAGGGAACCTAATTCTATAAAGAAAATGGATTTTGTCTGGACTAGTTAATGTTTTGTCATGAGACTTTAGTTGTTTTCCTAGATATGCATGATTTGTACCATGATTGCAGCTTGTGATTGTTGGACATAAATTTTTATGCTTACAAACTCTATTTTTGCAGTTTGTTGCCGGATCTCAGCCAGTGAATGCTCTTGCATTTGTAATCGATGGTCTCTACTATGGGGTTTCTGACTTTGAATATGCTGCCTACTCAATGGTTGGCATCATTCCTGTCACAAAGACAACTTTGATATAATACTTAATTATCCTTTCTCACCTGCTTGGTTGTGATTGGTAGGTACTAGTCTCACTGATCTCTACAGGGTTCCTTCTTGTGGCTGCTCCTGTATTTGGTCTTGCTGGAGTATGGACAGGGTTATTTCTCTTCATGACCTTGCGTGTAGTATTTGGAATTTGGAGGTAAATATACCTCTTCAGTATCATAATTATCTGCGACAATAAATTGTCATGGTACTCGTTGATTCTCATTAAGCAAGTCCTCGTGCTTTGCTGTTTAATTCAATTGCAATTTTCCCGTAACAGAAAATGCCATTTAAAAAAGATTAAATTAAATTCATGTAGATGGTAATTTTATTTATTGCAGATTGGGAACAAAAAGTGGACCGTGGAAAATGGTGTGGTCTGAGACGGAGCAGTGAAGTGAATGAATCACGCACGTTATTGGCATAAAATTTCTACCATCTCTCTATGATGTTAAAGGCCAGCATGTCAAACGAGAGAAGTGCTTCCAATTGCAAAAACCAGTTAAGCAATCAGAAGCAAAACTAAGCTCTACTGACATCAGATTCATGTCACCATCCAATTGTGGATTTAGGTGAGTGGTTTTCTAGTTCCTACTAACTTATTGAACATCAATAAGAGGTTAGCATGATTATTTAATACAGAATTTGGAAGTAAGGCAAAGAATTCAAGAGCAAAATATTTTTCATTCCCCGCTCTGCCAACTTCTAGTGTATATTGTTGATGTTTTTCTCTATTTTTAATTGTAGCTCAACATTGATCTTAAAGTATTGATCTATACAAAGCCATAATTATTTTGTTGCTTGAGGTTCCTTATATATCCACTCATAAAAAAAGTTCCTTTTATGGCCCTATTACATAGCAATCGCCCTTGTTTTAAAAATCCACTTGGGCCAGGCTACGCCACCTGGTCAGCCATCAAATTCCTTGCCATTCCTAATGCAAGCAGAACCAATTTTAATGACATTTCTTCATTCCATCAGCTGGAAATATTCTTAAGATGCTGAATCATTGGTTAGAAACTGAAATGATCAAGACAACATCAAATATCATTTTCTAAAAACAACCCACATTTTGATGCTGAGTAAACAGAAATTCAAGGCGCAAAGGCAGAACAATGAAGATAATTATAATACAAGTGATATGATCAATACATGATGTTGTCATGTACCCAATTTGACACAAGATCAAGCCATCCTCATCTTCCCAGAACCAGAAAAAGACAAAAAAGAAAAATCCAACAGTCAGCTCCAAAATAAATGCCAACCTTACCTCAGAAGTCCCCAAGAAGCATCTTTACAGAACACCAAAGAACCCAACAGCGTGCCTAACATCTCAGCTAAACAATTGAACACCTCTTTGAAATCTAAAATTTCTGAAAACCAAGAAAACAATAAATCAGGAAGATTTGAACAGAGTGCAGATTTTAGTACTGCAGTTCACTATCAAAATCCAGCTGATTATCAAAAAGAAAAAAATGATAAAAGGAGCTGAAAATAAATCCAGAGTTTTTAACTAAGAGACCGAGCAATATATTACCACAACATATCCTCAAAAGTTGTATCTGAGGGGAACATATATAGTTGTTTCATATATGTTGTTTCCCAGAGTTATAGTATCCAATATATCTAACCAACGTCACTTTGCAGCTATTGATAAGCCAAGATTGAATTGCATCTCTTGGCTTTGTTTTTAACTTTATTTAACACTTGAAGTTTCCACATCGGTGTCTTTCATTTACATAAATTTAGCTACGCATTACATATAATTTAATCTATTGAGGAAAATGTTTAACTTTTGAATATAATCTAACCTAATATTCTCTGCAAATCAACTGAACTCTTGCATTCTTTGTAACACCAATGTCCACCACCAAACCAATAATCATCAACACAAGCAGACAGTACACATGAACTTTTGTCCTCTCGACAAGAAACTGTTTACCAGGAAACCTCATGACTTTATCTATCTCAATACTAATCTGATACTCTCTACCAGGTAAATAATTAAAATTTCAAGAATTATTGAACGTGAATAAAATATGTTCACCAACAATAACCGGCACGTAGGGAATGCAAAATTACCTGATAATTAACCAGCAATAAGACTCAGCAAAGAAGCAATTACTCCACTCCAGCAGACCTAGCAACCTTGTACCTTAACTTCCTATTGTGATTTTCCTGCCGAACAGACACACAAAAGAGAGCATTTTAGAATACTAATTCATCGCTTCACAACATAACATTTTGAAAGCAATTCCGTCACAACAAACTCACCAGCTCGAAAACCTTAGCCGAGCTGGACTCAACGAGTCGAGCCAAACCCTCAACTTTATTCAACATTTTCTCGTATAAATCCTCCAAGGCTCCCGTATAATTCGCAGCCTCGGGTCCCATTAACAGTCTCAAATTCTCAATTTGAAACCCTTCCGTACACAAATCCAACTGCTTTTGATCACTAATCTTTTCTTTCTTAGCACTCAGACTCTCCTCATCCATCGCCAAGCAATTCAACAACGGCAGCGGGCAATTCGGAACGAAATTGCCGTAATGCCCTCGGAATGCGGGACCGATGTTGACTACGTCGAGTGACTTCGGGTAAAATGACTTATTCGAAGCGTTGAATTGGTACGCACGGTACTGGTGCGTGTGGATCAGTTGGTCGGTTAAGGGAGTGGTGAAGAGAATGAAGACACAGGGCGGTAGGGTTTGGGAGGAGTTTTCGATAGAGAAATGGAATTGGGGAATTTTGGAGAGAGAATTTGTAACTGAGAATTCACGCATGGATGTACGGAGGGCGGATTGGCGGCGCCCGGAGAACCAGCCGAGGAGGTGGTGCTGTTGGTTGTGGGAGGGGACTCGGAGGGAGTTGACTCGGCCAAGTGAGTCGTAGAAGGAGAGAGGGGAGCCGGAGCATAGGAAGCTGGTGATAGTGGCAATGAGTTGGAAGGCGGAGTTATCGGAGGAGGAAGAGGAGTCGTCGGAGAGAGTGGTGATTTGAGTGACGTGGCCGAAGAGGAAGCCGTCAACGTCGCCTGGAGAAGATGAGAAACGCTGGATCATCGAGGCTAGGGTTGGACCTGATATTGCGATCTTCTGAAACTGAAGGTCTTCCATGGCAAATCAATGGTGAGAGAGAAGGGAAAGAGAGTAGGCTGGTGAGTTGAGTCTGCTTTTTTAATTCTTTTTGTTATATTTTTTATATTGAACTTATGAGAAAACGGATAACGGCGTCGTTGCAGCCAGTATTTATATATATTTATCTATGTTCTAACTATTAAAAGTTTGAATATTATAGTTAAAGTTATTGAGTTCTCATATAAAAACTAATTTTTAATTTTCTTTTTCTATTTTGAATTATAATAAATTTAAATATTATAAAAAAATAAAAAATTAAGTTACAATTGAGCCACTCTACTTTTTCATTTGCTTAGTTTAATCAATTGAATAAAAATGAGTTGTATTAAATCTATTACCAAATTTTAAATTTAAGATTATTGTAATGGTTTATATAATTATTTCTCAACCTAAAAATAAAAATACATTTAACTCTTAATCGGAGAATAATTTGAATTATTAAAGTTGTTGAGCTGATTCGAAATGAAGGGCTCCCAATGTTACACTTTTGAAGCAAACTTAACGAGTAAGTTACGAAATATAAAATGTAACAGTTCACACGTAAACTGGTGGAAAAGCTTTGCCAATGCATGCTTTTATTATTTAAGATTTCATCCGACTCTTTACTACAGAAAAATGAATATTAAAAGAATACATTTATTGGCTTAGACAAAAAGAATCACTCCGACTTCTATTTACATACACACTAATAAACAAATATGAATTAAAGAATCCAAGAACTATCTCTCTGCTTCTATCTCTATAAATCCTATCCATCAAACCAAATCTTTTTTATTTTTGCACCCAAAGGACTAGTAGTGATAAATATAACCAACTCTATTCACTAAGGCATGGTGGTGGTACTTTAGCTGCTTCATCACCAGAGCTAGCAGTAGCAGCGAGTTCTGGTTTAATCTCCTCTAATTGCTGCAGAACTTGCTGAACTTCTGGACGTGCTGCTGGTGAGGGATCCACACAATGTAGTGCCAATTTTAATGTGTTAAGAAGTTCATCACCTATGGTTGTTGTATCTTTCATCAGCTCCAGATCAAATACTTCATTTGTCCATTCCTCCTTCACAATTGAGGCCACCCACTGGGGTAAATCCATTCCATTCATTGGCTCACCAGGGGATTTCCCAGTTAGGAGCTCCAATATGATCACTCCTAGGCTGTAGACGTCAGTCTTTGTGCTGGCATTCTTGAGCTTTGAGAGCTCCGGTGCACGGTAGCCAAGTGACCCTGCTGTGGCAATCACATTGGTGTTGGCAGCAGCGGTCATTAGACGGGAAAGGCCAAAGTCTGCGATGTGAGGATTAGTCTGGTCGTCAAGTAGAATGTTGCTAGATGTGAGATTGCCATGTATCATGTTCTCTTGGGTGTGAAGGTAGCACAGTCCGCGTGTAACGCCAACTGCTATAGTCATCCTTGTTGGCCAATCAATAACAGTTTCTGGCCCGCGAGCTGCATACAAGAAACCAACATGTTTTAGAAAAATTGAAGCATGCTATGCTAGGCAATCATACTATGCCTATTCTCTCATTTTCTAAAGTAATTTATGAGTTGGTTGAATATGCATACCATGGAGGAAAGATGCAAGACTCCCTTTAGACATGTAATCAAAGACAAGAAGCTTCTCTCCTTTTGGCCCCAAGTAATAGGCCCTGAGCGCTAAGAGATTTGGGTGGCGAATCTTCCCAAGTGCAGCAGCCTCAGCTTCAAACTCTTTCTGTCCCTTTGTTGTCTTCTCCCTCAATCTCTTCACAGCAACTTGACTACCGTCTTCTAATGTTGCCTTGTACGCTGTCCCATAAGTGCTCTTTCCCATAATCTCCGCAGTTGCACACAGTAAATCATCAGCTGTAAACAAGAACGGCCCATCAAAATGCACTAATTTTCCACCCATTTCACCGCCTGATTCAACTTGGGTGCCACCCTCTGGAGCTGCCTTCTCAACAGCTTTCGCAACTGTAGATTTACCATTCTTTTCTTTTGAAGTGGCCCTTTTTTTCATCAAACAACAGAGCAGAAAACAGCACACTATAAGTAGGACTGCCAGGAGGGCACCAAATGCTATGAGGATAATGTCCTTGGTGCTGAGTTTACGGTGATGATGATGTTTTGGTGCCTCTGTTGGTGGAGGAGAAAGATTGAGAGGTGACGGGGAAGGACAAGAAGTTGCAATGCTGTAGCCACATAGTTGAAGGTTGCCAACAAAAGAACTTGTATTGAACTTCTTGGAGAGGAGAGATGGAACAGAACCGGAGAGATTATTGTAAGAAACATTGAAAGAAGTAAGATTGGCGAGGCTGACAAGTGAAGCTGGAATTTCACCAGCGAAATGATTTTCAGATAAATCAAGTTGAGCAATGCCAGAGATGTTACCAATACTCCCGGGAATATGGCCTTCAAATTGATTATTCTTAAGATTAAGCACTGTAAGGTTATGTAATTTTTCCATCCCTTCTGGGATCTGGTTACCAAGGCGATTGTTCTCAAGATTCAGTGACACAAGAGAACTAAGGTTTGTAAAGGTTACAGGAAAGCTGCCATTGATAGCATTGTATGATAAATCTAGCTTTTGGAGCTTAGTGATCATCCCTAGTTCATCAGGAATGGGCCCAACAATCTTGTTGTGGCTCAGAGAAATTTCTTGAAGCAAGCCCAACCTGCTCAGAGAAACCGGGATTGTTCCAGAGATAAGATTATCATCTAGGGTCAAGAAGTGAAGTTGGTAAGAGTTGTTTCCTGCTAAAACACCCCAGGTATCTGGAATGGAACCAGATAAATTGTTGTGTTGAAGAGCAAGGATGGTCAAAGAAGGTAATCTGGTGAGACGAGCTGGTATAGAACCCATAAGGGAATTATGGCTCAGATTTAGTCTATACAACCTCGTGGAGTTTGCAAGACTAGGAGGAATCGTACCAGTGAGTGCATTGTTACTTAAATCAAGAGTCTGAAGATTAGGACAGTTACCAATTGAAGGAGGGATAGAACCTGAAAGCCGATTATTGAAGAGATAAACCCCTCTGAGATTTGGCAGGAAGCCAAGCGACCAAGGGACTGGTCCAGCAACGACATTATCATGAAGACTAAGCTTTCTTAGAGATTGAAGCTGACCAATTTTCTCGGAGATTCTGCCTCCGAGTCCCTTCCAAGGAAGCTGAATAGCAATGACCTCTCCCTTAACACACTTGATTCCCGCCCACCCACCTGAACAGGCTCCTAAACCACTATCATTCCAGCTCCGCAGCACTCCTCTGAAATCTATCAACTCATGCTTGATGGCTTGAAGTGATTGATAATCTGCTTGGGTGACAATCACCCCATCCCATGAGTGACCTGAAACAAACGGAGAGGTAAAAGCAAGGAGACAAAATAACAAGTGGGCATAGACAAAAAACTTGTTGGAGACTTTTGAAGCCGAAAAATACTTGTTGCTGCGAAATCGGTTCGGGTGGCAACAAGTACTTTCCATGAACATGCAAGTGAAGCAAAACTGCTAAAAATTGAAAAAGAAAAAAGGAAATTAAAAATGAAGAAGAGCTTTGGTCTGATATCTTCTTATCGTTTATTGCTTTGCTTTGTTTACAAAGTGAAGAAAGAAAGTGTGAGAGAGAGGATTGAAGAAAAGAAATGATTTAGTAGAGAGAGTGAGAGGGGGAATGGTCGTATATGTGGATGTTGCTTTTGGGAGGGAGACAAAGTCAGTGGGGATAGGCTTCAGAGTCTTCATAGTTTAGTTAATTCTAACGGCTAGTTTTACTTCCAGACTTCCTCCTTAGAACGGTTATGTTTCGGACAAACCGGGTCAGGTCTAACAAGCATACAACTTCTCCAACGGCTAGATTCTATGGGGCCACGTGGGAATCACCTGTTTGCCACGTGGATTTTACTCAAAATTCATATAAATCTCCGTTTTTTCTTCTAGAATTACACAACTTTTACGGATTTATCTTAAAATTTCCATCTTTTTTTATTTTTAAATGATGTTAACTTTTTAGTTAATTAATATTTATAAAAAAGGACCATATTTTGTCATATTACTCAGTAACATATTATTATTGAACCAATAATCACCTCCCATCGTTCAAATAGTGATTAATTATTTATTTGACCATTGAATAATCTGTATGGTGGCAACCAAATATTAAAATATTTCTTATCCTCATTCAATTTTTTAGGAACTCATATATCATATCTTAGCATGAAAATAAGAATATTTCAAAATCACTTTATAATGGTGCTATTCTTCATCGGTTCATTGATTAAATTGGCTTCTTCAATTACTAAATTTGATCGATTTTTTATTTTTTATTTTTAGTATTGTAGGAAAAATATCGCAATAACGTTACTCCTCCACGTAAAAAAGTTGCAACCATGACAAATGCGTACTATATTCGTCAAATCTTGTGAAGAAGCACAAAAGGTGATGCATGATGCATTATGCAATTTTAAATTTTAATTCTAAATAAATTGTATTATACGTTCTGCAATATAAACAACATTAATTTCATTTAATTGGTTGAGAATTCTCTTCATTTAGGGTAGAATGTTGCATGGCTTTTCAATTGAATAACCATTGGCTGCTTATTGCAGATACATACATCCCAATCCGAATTCCCCGCATGGCTTAAAGTCCAGAGAAGATAATTTTCACCATTTATCTAGGATGGAAGAAGATGTTCATGTTGTTCCCTGAAATATCTATAAGATTGGAGACGGACGGTAGAGAATATCTTTGAACAGCATGTTAATTGACAATGGCGTGGCCATAGTTCATCAGGCCGAGGAGGAATGCACTTCACTTGATTGCAAAAATTGTAATGATCTTTATTGCTAAAGTAACAGAATTGCATCACTAGTCCGAGGAGTATGGAAAAGTTGAAGAATCTCTGACAATGTATAGTTATGTTGCTTGCTGAATTTTATAGGAAACTCCTTGTTGACAATAATGGTAGTGTGGATCTTGACGTCAGGATTCTTTTTAACTAAGCTGAAGAAGCAATTTGATATGTTTCTTCCATCAAATTTTAAGGACAAATTAACTTCTTGTGACCTGAATGAGAATATTAAAAACCGAATTTGATCCAACTTAGGACTCTCAGGAGGGTCTACCTCTGGGGATAGTCAATGGTGAAGAAGCTTTTGATATTTTCGAATAAAAATAAATAACAAAAAAACTCTTATGGATATTTTCAGAAAATAGTTTTCATATCAATGGCAAATTTGAGAAGACGATGAAACAACTAGTGTCAACCTATAGGGATGCAGCCATAAATTAAAGCATCTCAGAAAAATCATGAAACAGTTAAACTTGAGATTTGGTTAAAGTTACACACTCCTGAAACCAGGATCAGGAAAGGACTGAGGAAGGATAGAGTTTTGGATTATGAATAACTAGTTTTGGTGTGTGTTGACATAAATCAAGCAAAAACACCCCACCATCAAGATCTGTATGGATAAACTTGAAACTTAAACTTTTGCTTATAACAAATCAACAAAATTGAAATAAAATTGAATTAATAGAATAGCAAATTTGATATCTGAAATCTGTACTAGAGACGAAATTACAAATTGTATCACGTAAAATATGCATTTAAAAACGAGAAATAAAATAGATCCATACATGTTCCAAATCAAAACCCAATATCCATGGTAATCCTTCCCAAAATTTCCAAATTAACATTTATTTCAAGGTTACCAAGATCTAGAATTCGATTCATCAACAATCAAACCATTGTTTTAAACGCGAGCGACAACCGCAGGGGCGGCAGCTGCGGCGGCATTGGAGGCCGCACCACCAAGGAAGGACAAGAATCCAGTGGCAGCAGGCTCTTGTTCGTCCAAGAACAGATCCTCAGGAACCCTAAACGCGCCGTGAGCACAAACCACAGCCGTTCCCACCAACAGAGCCGAAATCAACACGGATCCGACGCTTGTAAGGAAAACCACGAAGATGCTGAATACGACCAAGATCCCCAAGGTTTCGCGGTCACTGAAAGTGCGACCAAAGATAACGAGTGGTTGATCGGAGGGGCGGAAGAGGTAGAGGAAAAGCCACGAAGCAAGAAGACCCACGAGCATCAACAGAGAGAAAGGGTTGGTTATGAGAGAGAAAGCCAAAACAAGGGCGAGAACGGTCAAATAATTGACGCGAAAATAGGAGTAATTCTTCCGGATGCGGAGGGTGGCATCGGAGACGGATTCAGGCTTCGAGAAAGCGGAGCGATCAACGAGTTCGGACCACGGGCGACGCTGGGACATGCCGTTGCGGACAGATTCGGAGATGTTGGTTATGAAAGAGCGGAAAGCTGGGGTAGCAATGGGGGGTTGGGACTGGGCAGAGGAGGCGGAGGTGGGTTGGGAGTTGGAAACGGGAAGAAGGGGCGGCGTTGCAGATGCCATCTTGGGTGGATCTAGAGAATTTCAGATTTTGGAGGATTTGTTGCCAGTGATATTTCTATTCCTATTTGGAGATCAAAGAGAGGGAATATAGCGTGTTGAGAAGAGGGAGATTGATGGGGGAAAGAGAAGGACGTTTCACCGTAATTTCTTCTCCTTTCCTTCCAGGTTACGTGTCACCGACACTTGTAACTTCGGGGGCAAATTGAGGATTTCCTCGATTCTTCCATGTATTTACCAATTAGAAGCTGTCATGATGTCATCTCATTCTTATGCATTCTACAAAGCTGACGTGGAAGCGCGTAATTTCTTCTCCATGTATTTAGGCCCCAACGGTTGAAGATGGACCTAAAACATCGACGCATGTCTCTGGGCTTTACATTTGTCACGGTCCATTATCATGCATTCCGTAAAGCTACCATACAAACTGTGGTAATCTCTCATATGAGGGGGGGTCCTTCTTGCTATGCTATAAACTGAATGTTTCTTTAACCTTTATTTGCGGACTTTCGTTGAACAAAAATTTATTTTGGACATCCATTCATAATCATCACAATCTTCATATTCATTATTATATTTGTCTCCATTTCTTTCCGTAATAATATCCTGTATTTAAT
Organism: Bursera cuneata; assembly: GCA_026212285.1. Taxonomy (NCBI): domain Eukaryota; kingdom Viridiplantae; phylum Streptophyta; class Magnoliopsida; order Sapindales; family Burseraceae; genus Bursera; species Bursera cuneata. Next base: position 19,753 of record JANLJB010004199.1, read on the forward strand.
TATTTTACTTCTACTTTTGTGTGTAAAACAGATTAGGGCAAAACCCAAGGATTGGAATTGTTAATGAGGATCACAAATTACTGCCCCCTACCATCAAACAGAAGACATTTATAAGGTAATTTATCCCTTAAACCAAGGATACTACTAGTACACCATAGTTATCATTACCTGGCACCATAGTTAGCATGATGTCCATGACCAAACACATAATAGGGAGAATCCGAGTATTCAGCCAAATATTAACAAGGTTCTAAAGATACGAAATCACCACATACATAGGACGTAGCATAAAATTGTTGCTTGCCTAAGCCAAATTTAGAAGGTCGAACCATTCCATCCAAAGTTGGAACCCTGCAAAATAAACCACGAATCAGAATCAATTACTGCTAGTAAGTTGCATAGAAGGTCAGTGATATTAAGACAACCAGAAGACCATCATAAGTTGTATTCTCAAGAAAAGCAGATGAAAGCTATGCTCACAGTTTTAAACAGTTAAGATTTATTTACATGATCTAGTTCTGGTGTACAGCATGCAAACACTGTGCATATTCTTGGCTTTGATGGGCCTAAACAAACAGGAAGAATGCAATGAAATGAGACAAGTGCATGACTGTCATCCTGTGGGCAATCAAAAAAGTTGAAATGGCTTGCCTTAGTGTCATAGAACTTGAGGAAATATCGTGACTTGGGCACAGACAACTTCTTTTCAAGAATCGTAGCAATTGCTGAACTCAGTTTTTTGTTCACATCAGGATTAAGGCCACCAATGGACACCAATTCACCATAGGCTGCTGGCTGCTCAGTTCCACCAAATGACATGGGTACCGATCCCTTCAACACAACCATCACATACTGCAAATTCGAAAACACAATTAACGGAACAAGAAAAATAAACTATTTGATCAAGCAAACAACAATGACATTCCTTCGACATTTGTTAAGGACTACTACTACTGATAATAATAAAAAATAAATAAAACCCATAGATTCACAAAGTGATCAAACCAAGATCATATGGCACTCACCTTAATAACAGTCTAATAAGAATAAGGAAAGAAAAAAAGTTTGATGCATTATTACATTTAAAATCCTTGTTTCCATATAAGATATAAGTTTTGTCTAAACTAACATAACAACTACGAACAAGATTGTTTTCCTAGCTCACACAAACTAAGGAACAGTTCGAGCAGAAAACAGATCCAATATGGGGCATCTAAATAATAATTTCATATAAATAACAAAAGAATCACTTACAAGTCTGTCCTTATACCCTACTATACATAAATACCACATGCAACTCATCCACAGAATGGTGGAAGAATTATTATTCTTTCTATTTTATAACCCAAAAATTCCCTGAACCCACAAAATTGACTTAGAAACTCGAGGCCTCACCAAACCCACCTCGGATGGTCCACCTCAAACCCTACCATCTTTGTGAAGAAGAGCTCATAGCTCTTTGTGAGTTCGATTGTCACCGAACCTCAGATGCAAACCCCATAAGAGTCAACAGAATGGTGAAAATGAATTCCACCTTCTGCCTAAGCTATGATACAAAAAGGTTCATGGAACAAGTAACGGAAATTGCAATTTCCTGAAAAGTAAAAATCTAACGTGAAATTATCACATCATCATAGTTGAGTTTAAATCAAGTATTTCTCTGACGAATTTTCCCTACTAATTAGATGGTAATTGCTAATAGAAAAATGAACTCCATATAGAGTGTGAGCTGCTTTTTTAAGAAGGTACATTTGCCTCGTCCCATTTATAATTTCATCTTAGACAAAGCTTAAATTGGTGATGAAACGAACACAAATGATAAGTTTCGGAGATTAATAAACCTAAAATCTGTAGCAAAAGTAAAACTAGAACAGCAGAAAGGCAAACAGAGAGTGGTCTTACAGCCTCAGGTTTGCCGATAATGCTGGCGACGGTGGACGTGGCTTCGGAGAGGATGGATGAGGTGTCGACGCCGTCAAGGTTAACGTTGGTTGAAAGATTCAGGCACGGCATCTTCGTAAGCTAACTGTAACAACAGATGAAATTTGAAAACCCTAACTCTTATTCTATTCTTACCAGACAAGAGACGACTACTGGAAATGGTCTATCCCTCTATCGACGCATTTATGCAAGGTTCAGAGTGAGAAAGATTTTTATTTCCCAAATTGCCCCCTTATTTTTTTCTAATTATTTAGTAATTTTAAGATTATTTATGTTTGTTTTAAAGTTAAATTTTTATAGAATTATATGTAGTATCACTATTACAATTCTATTATATAAGATGTGATTGTAGGTTGATTTTATTGTTGATAATATTGATCTTGAAAATTAACTTTGTAAAAAGGTTAATTTTTCTTAATTTATTTTTAAAATGTTTTTATCTTGGATGCCAAAATAATCTTTTTGTTTTTTATTTATCTTAATTGTTCTTATTTTTCCTATATCTATATTTTATTATGGATATTGTTTAAAAAATTCAAATAAGATAAAAAAACAAAGGATGCCACTATTTGTACCAAAAATACTCTGATCCGATTTCTATCTACACCCGTCTGTAGAATAAGAAAATAATTTATTACTCTTTATACCCACAATAATACCAGTAGAATCTTTAAATTTATTTCTTTTATTCAATATAATTTTACTCTTTACGCCCATATGGCTCAACATAAAACTGGATATCTTGTTTCTGTCTCCTGTGAATTTCCTCTATTATAATCTTTCTAATGGGCCGAATGAAGTCCAAATTATGGATTCTTGCATGATTGTTGATTGTTCAATGTCAGCTACCTAATTTTGTAAAGCTCCGTAGATGGATCATACGCTGGGTTGATAATTCTTGCCAATAGCCGAGAAACACAGTCAACATAGAATTCTAACATTAGATTTCTTCTAGTTGCGCCCAAAATTCACCAGCCAAAAATCAAAAGACTTTGGTTGATAATGTTAAACACAGCAGTTTGGACAGAACTAAACAGTTAAAACTTCATTTGTTATCTCTTTATATTACGACAAATGGGAAATCATCGGAAATAAACCAAAATAACATTTGAAAAATAACTAACCTCTAGGATTTTTTTAATTTTTTTATCCATTTATAGTTTTATAACCATTGTATTCATCCATATATAATTTATAAATACATATTTCCTTCTTTAACTCTTGTCATCGGACATCTGTAGGAATCATCGGACATTCACCGGACTATCATCGGATAGTCATCAGAAAATTATTGTGATAGTCATCGAATTTGTCGGACTATCGTTGGACAACCAGCGATTGTCAGACAATCAACGGACTCATCGGATCATCACTAAACTTGTCGGATAATCATCCGATAATGGTCAAACTTGTCGAACAATTATCGGACCATCACTAGACTGTTGCCGAATACTCACCAAACCGGACAGATGGAGAGAAGAGGGAAGTATGAGTATAATTATCATTGACCTAAATTTGATTAGATAAATAAAAAAACCATGAGGTTAATTATTTTACATATGATCCTCTAATTTTGGATCATTTCTCACAATTTCTAATGATGAATCCATAGTAAGAGAAAAGCTTAATCAATCTGATGTTAAAACTAAGAAATTCATCTCTTGTTATTGCTTTAATCTTTTAAGATAATAACGATGAAAGCAATAACAAGGAAGCATATGGAAGAAAAACAATCATCCTTGTCGACACAAAATAAAGAATTAGCTTTTGACTTTCATCGTATTTATGTCGTGATTGTAGTCAAATCGATTATTAACTATATTATATCCGTCCTAAAGTGTTTAACATCCTAATCAGTTTAATAATATAAACAATTAAGTACATTTTATCAATTTACAACTTGTAAACTCAATATCACAAGTGCTTAACTATATTATATTATCTTGTTTATTTATTTATGATACGTTTTCTCAACCTTAAAAAATATGAATTTTCATAATTAAAATTATTAATTTATTTTAAAAATTATGTAAAATTAATTATATTACTTAATTCAATAAATATTGTAATAAAAAGCATAATATTTAATATAAATTAATGATTAAAATTATATAAATACACATTTTTTGAGGTGAGCATATGTTAAGATAACCCTATAAATATCTATTAATATTACATTATTTTTTTATCAAACAAAATAATTCTTATAATAGCAAATTATAATGATATTGATTTTTTTTTTATATATATATTAATAAAAATTTAAATGATTAGGATGAATTTTAATTAATATAAATATTTTAAATATATTTTAATTATACGTAAATTGGTTTAACGAGTTAAGCATGTTAAATGGCTTAAATACAATATAATTAAAGCACGTTAATCAAATCTTAAACGCGAAAATTAAATATATCATATTCATAATGACGAAATTTTCATTAGTTCACATATAAAAGTACAACACGCAACACAAATCGTGATCCATATCATTTTTTACGCAACTGAACTATGAGCTCTCCTTAGTGGACTTACTGACGGTTGGGTTTCAATAAAGAGAGAGACAAGGCACCGACGGCTATGAGAAACTTTTGGAAAAGTAAGGCGGTGATAATTGTTATAAATTATGTGTACAAGTTATTTCTTGAATAAATGTTGAAAAGGGCGATGAAGTAACATCTTGCAAGTGTAAACAGATGAAAGAAGATTAAAGAAGTGTTACTGGAATCGTGTAATGAAAAGAGATGGGCCAGCGTGAGAAATGAGAAGTGGACTAGTCTAGAAAGGATTAGTTAAATTCTCATTCATGTCACAAAGAGTGGGACTATTTAAAGACATTTTGCCTTCACTCTATCAAATGGGAATTGCCAATTTACAAGCCATTCACAATTTGTCAAAAGTGCAGCCAATATGCGGCTAACACCACATTGCTTCATTGGGTGGAACTCCACCATATTATATTATAACAATATTTACTTAAATATTTTATTTAAATTTTAACAAAGATCATACAATGGAAACAAAAATAAAAGTATTATTATATTATCAAAATTTGATTGTGCGTGGAAGAAATTATTGTGTAAAAATTATTTTCGGCACATGCTATCATATCTGGCCACGAAAAGTTTGTTGTATATCCAATAAATGCGAGAAGATCCTGTTTCAAATGCAGCCAACTATTTGATTCCACCAAAAGATAGCTTTGATTGAAGGACCATCTCACCATCTTATCTTATTGCCAACAAAGTAAACTCCACCAAAGCCGAGAAATCTACCTACACCTAATGACACGAACTTGAACGGCGAGCATGAAGCACAATACTGTAATACATTCTAATCGATTTTAGATTTTCTTATTCAGCCATCAAGGCTAGCTTGGGTTGATCTTGATCATAGTTTGGAGGGAGGACGGCCTGCTGTTGTATCATAAACTTTGAGGAAGAATCTCGTACTGGGAATCGACAACCTGGCTTGTAATATAGAGCCAAGTGTTGAAATCAGCCTTCTCTTCACCTCTTTGTTAATGCCTCCCATTGATACTATCTCTGCATACGCTGCCGCTTCTTTGTTCCCGTTAAATTGTATGGCTACTGATCCCTTAAGTATCACCATCACCAGCTGCAAATTAATGTCTCAAAAAGTCATAAGACAACCACGAGTTAAAAAAAAAAAAAAAAGAAGAACGACACCATATAATTGCGTTTTCATGTCACAGATTTACAAAAATGTAGTCTAGATTATATTAGACAATGCAGTTAGTGGGCTCTAATGCAATGAATATAATTAACGTGTTCACTAAAACAACACTTTAAACTATGCTCTGTCGCGTGCATTTACCATTCGAAAGCTTGAGTTATTTTCCTTTTGACGTGGAGAACAACATTTTTTAAGAGATTAATGCAAAAAATAAAAAAATTTAAAAAAATCATTTTGGCCTATAAGAATCTGACAGAAATGAATTTCTTAATGTCATGTCATGTCACAATACGTTGACACCATTCTAAAAAGAATAAAAAATATGTTTTATTTAATTATATCCTAACCTTAAGTGAGTCCCACTTGTACTACGTTTGTTAAGAAAATTCGTAACTTATAAGTGAATTTTACTCTTCTCCTCCCCTGACCGGAAGTCTCTGTGACTCTGTGAGTGCTTTCAATTATTCAAATTGTTAGGCACAAAAGTAAAAAAATAAGAAGAGAAAAACAGAGGAGAGGACTGGCATTATCTGCTTTACGAGTTTTGACTGGTTCTCATCTTACATTCAATCACAACACTGTAACCGGTAAATAGAATTCTCAGAAAAACTTAACGAGGATGGGACTTGGAAAGGAGCTTGAACTCAAATCCCAAGAATTCGAAATTTAACAACGCAAATCAGAAATTTGTTAAAGTCTAATAACAATCAGTAATTGGCACAGATTAATTAAGCCAGAAAAAAGATTCATTTCTACCTTATTTGTTTATTGATTTGGAAAATAAAAAATGGGTGGCTCTGCTCTCTCTGTTTTACAACTAAACCGATCACATAAACCCACAATCAATGATACACAAGAAACTGTTTGGGTAGAATAGAACTAGTTTTGCAGTTTCAGATTTTCCCTTTAAAGGTAATTGTTCAATCTAGCCCCGAAAAAGAGACGTCGGAGCAGAAGATCGAGGTGCGAAAACACTCGAAACATGTTTTACGCAGCAACTTCTGATAATGACAATATTCAAAACACTGAAAGATAAAAGCATACAGAGAAGATAGAAGTTAGATTGAGATTGAGAATAATTTACATTTTCAGGTCTGCCGATAATCTCCGCTACGGCTTTGGAGGCTTCAGCGAAGATGGGATCAGTGTTTACTCCATCCAAGTTGACATTAGTAGAGATGTAAAGGCAAGGCATCTTGGTGTTCGGTTTGCTCCTCTGCGGCCTTGCAGTAGGCGATTTAGATCATTGTTATTTAATATTGGAACTTGATTTGTTTATCCTATATATATATATAGATTTGGAGTTGGAGTTAGGACAGGAGGGAGAGGGGCTATGCTACAGATCCAACACCCAAGCCCACAAATGTTAGTGGTGTGATAGGCACCCAAATACAGTAACCTATATTACTCGATATGGGACCTTGGCACCAGGTTCCTATCATGGTGCTACACCAAGTAAGTCGGTAATGACGCACAGGACCACGGAGGTTGAGGCGTCTTTCATACTTTATCAACGAGGGGCCCTTTGTTGGGTCATGAGACCACAAGGGATGGGACCAACTTGGCTTTATGTAGCTTCGATTGTGACATGAAAACAAGCTTGTTCATATTGTGGGCGATGCTGGATTTTAAGCATCTATTTGTTCCATTATTTTTACTATAAATTGCATATAAACGATGCGGTTTCTTTCTATTTGTCTCACTTGATTTTTGATAATTTAGCGTTTTATAAGAGGAGAGTATAATTGTATTTACGTCCTTTTCGTAACGGGATCACGAATAGTGAAGATGAGGATGATATTTTAGTTCTAACATGTGGACCAAAGATGCTTCTACTTTTATGACATCATTAGTACGTTCGTTTTTGGTTTATATATGAAAGTATCTTCGATGTTTAACTATTAAACAATAAATTCTTACAATTTCTTTTTTTACCAACTTAAATATTATCATATGATCTAAATAATGAAAACATTAATTAAAGTGGTTTATACCAATAAAGTTGCACGAAAAGTTTATAAGTTTAACACTATTCTTAAACAATATAAATAAAACATATCGATAAATATTTGTTAAAAATAGAAGAGATTATTAAATTTATGGGTTATTTAGGTATTTAGTAGATTTAAAATTTTTTATTTGATTGTATACTCAAGTTTAATCCTAATAATTAAAACTACTTTTACCCTCATCGAGTATCATGGTCAACGAGTAAATAACTATTTAACTCAAAAGAAATTTATAAACCAAATCATCTCGTCTTGTTAATTCATTATGTCTTATAGGTAAGGTTGTCAATTCGTTATGACTTACAAGCAGGTTCTTCGTCGGCTCGTCAATTGGTTATAGAATAAAAGGAATATCAAAACGTGCTAAATTTCATAACACCGTCTTTTAATTTTAATTTAGTTATGTATTTAATTATCTCTAAATATTTAGTGTCGAGCGTGACAAAAAATATTTATTGAGGAAGTTCCTTGCTTTTCGGTCAAATTCTGTAGCTTGTGTATTTAAACAACAACAACAACAATTATAATAATAATATATGATTGTGTAACAACTCAACTTGTATTGTTGGTTTTTGAAATATGTCTTTGTAATCTAAAGTCTAATTACATACGTGATAAATTTTGCTGCTTTATCTTTTTACATCATCGAAACTTCCCACTTCAATCCTAAATAAATCTTAATGATGTTAAACATCACGTTTGACCATAAAAAGTCACAAAAACAGAAAAAATAAAAAAAAAACAAAACAATTAAATAAATGCGTTAGTGACAATTACGTGGGATTCATTTAAAGTTTTTGTTTAATATTCTCCATATCATGAGCCATATTTTTCTATCCATGGTGATTACATCTCTAACGCGACAGAAATGGCGGACAATATGGACTAACCCCATTTATTTATCAAGTGGCTTCCACCAAACCCACCTCAGAGAGATTTGTTCAATCTAATCATAACTCACCTCATCACAACTAACATTAGCCATGTGGTTGCTGATTGGCATTCATATTAATGTGTAATGTGTTTGTTATTATAACTCTCTTACGTCTGCCCACCTTGATTAGTATTTTACAGAACATTTTATAGAGATTTCAACGTTTTTGTGACGAAGTCTACCCATGATTGTATACCCAAATATAAAGTTATGATTTTTCCATCTCTCATAACAATTGGATAGATTTTGTAAAGGAGCAAAGGAGAAAGACAAAATCACCATACATGCACATTAAATATTTTTAAATGAGTTAAT
>JANLJB010004206.1:0-13502 GCA_026212285.1 Bursera cuneata
AACTGAGATGGCTGCTTAAATAGATAAAGTTGCAACAGAAAATGAGAAATAACAGAGTTAGTTGGCTAAACTTTAGCCATTAACGTAACAGCTAAAAAATCAAAACAACTCCTAAAATTATTAGCTAAAATCCAGGACACGATTAACAATATCTTTGACATTTTCAACAGCAGCTTCTAAGGCAAATCTTCACACAATTACCGGACTACAAATAGCCATGGATTGGCTGTGCAGTGGCTGCTTCTTTCTACGGGGAAAAAAAAGATAGATTAGCTGAAGGAACTTTTGAGTACAAATGCATAAGAGAGAGCATCACCATTAACCTTGACGAACATAAACTGTAGATATCTGTCCGTAACATGAAGCTATGCCTTTGAGATATCTACGGCCAATGCTTTTATTTTCAGGCTTTTCAGCTGTACTTTTAAATGAGTAATTAGATAATGATTCATGCCTAGGTTGGAAAACTAGGCATGAATCAAGTATATTATTTGTAAATTAGATTGGAAAATCTCTCATGGGAAAGTACTTTGAATTACGCCAGCAGAGTTGATGTTTATGTCTAGGTTCATCAGAAAAGAATCAAGGTTTGCCTTTTTAGGCCAGAATCAATTCTCAGATGTTCAATCAGGAATCACCTGTTTCGCTTTTCTTCTTCTTATTCTTCTCTCTCTCTCTCTTTTTTTTTTTTTTCAAATCATCATGCACATGCATCAGAAAAAATAATGCTGCTCAAGATTACTTGAAGAAGCTAAGCTTGTTGCGAGGTTTGCAAGCTTGGAAGTGGTGTAAACTTATGGGGAGCGATTCGATATTGCAATTACCGGACTATAAACAACCATGTATTGGCTGCACGGTCGCTGCTTCCTTCTATGGAAGAAAAATGTATGATCGGCTGATGGAGCCTTTCTGAGAAAAAAATGCCTTCAGAGAGAGTATCACGATTGATCTTTTGGAATATAAACTGTAATTATCTGTTCCTTTTTTTTACCCCTTCTCAGCTGATGGAGCCTACGATTTGTCTCTCTTAAAATCACGTTTCATATTAAAGGTTATTATAAACAATTTGTTAACCGACCAAAATATGGTTTAGGTACTTTCAACATAGTGCAAGACTAATAGTTCCTTTCACATAAATGCCCACAGTGGACGTCATGGATTTCGAAATTTTATTAGAAAGTTGCCACGCAAAGTATATTAAATACTCCAGTCCAGTTCATGTTCATATCCAGGTTAAATTCCAGGAAGCAACCTTTTCATTCACACTCAACATAAAAATAATAAACGCGGAATCCAAGACTCATTTATCTAGCATTCCCTATCAATTTAATGAGTCATCGCTTCATAGTACTTTGGAGGTTTCGAACAAGTCACCCTATAGTTCAGTTCACCAATTTAATAATAATTGGATCAGCACTAGAAAACAAAATGGACTTGGATTCTTGGAATAACAAGGGATTGTATATGTGAAATTCCAGGATGATAAGTTTGAAAGTCTGTTCACTTCAACATTAATTAATCACCATGATTACACGTTAAATGAACTGTACGAAAACATAAAATTCTCTCCGTACAGAAGGTCCGTTAACAGACAAGGAAAACAAGAAAAAGCAAAATTATGTTATGTAGTGTGTGATTAAAATGTTTATGCCTTCAGGCTTCAGCTGAAATAGTGCGCACAAAAGGTCCTATTGGGATGTCTCTTAAATCAAGGAGCGGCTCTAAAATCTTGACGACAGTGCTCATAGTGGGTCTACACTTGGGATGATGGCTCAGGCATTGATAAGCCAATGCAGCAACCTTCTTAACTCCCTCTGTTGAGTACTGACCTTCAAGTCTTGGATCCATTATTTGTTCAAGTTTACAAAAATCCTTCAGAAATGGCCTTGCCCATTCCACAAGGTACCATTCTTTTCTGGGACGTTTCTTATCAACAGAACGCCTACTAGTTAGTAGCTCTAAAAGCACTACCCCGAAGCCGAACACATCGCACATTGTTGTCAATTTACCTGAAAAATCCGATTACGGTTAATATATAACGAGCTCACTGATGATACTACTTAACAAAAGTAAAATTACCATAAAGTTTGCTGTATTGATTACCAGATTTTATGTATTCAGGAGCTGCATAGCCTTCTGTGCCCATCTTACAGATTGTACTAAGTGTATCATCCCCTTGTGAACCGTCTATTGCCAACCCGAAATCAGACAGCTTAGCATTATAATCCTGAAACAACAAACGTTATAAACGTTATTGGGCATGCTCAGAGAAACTGTGATATTCTTCTGAACGTGAAAGAAGTGGATGGAAGAGAAGGGATTACAGTGTCTAATAAGATGTTTGAAGTTTTTAAATCTCTATGTATGACAGTGCTTTCTCCTTCATGGAGGAAAGCCAGACATTTTGCAGCTCCTAGAGCGATCTTGATTCTCGTTAACCAAGGCAATGTTGCTGAATAATCTGCATTATCCAACAGAATAAAATATACATTAAAAACAGAAAGAAAATACGTAAAATATGTAAAGCAACATGTTTAAGATAAAAAGGCTTATTTACTTCCAAAAAGTTTATCCTCAAGGTTGCCAAGCGCCATGTATTCGTAAACCAGAATCCTGTGCTTGTNCCTCACAGCAATATCCGATCAAGTTCACCAGATGTGGGTGCTTCAATCGTCCAAGAAGTTGCACTTCAGCCTGTAAAATCAAAACCATTTCTTTCTCAATTAGAATTTTTAATAATGTGGATTGTAAAGCAGAACTATTTCCAGTGGAGGTATTAGCTTACCAGCCACTCTCTATGCCCTTGACAACCATGTTGATCCAAGACCTTGACAGCCACAGGACGTGCCTTCAAGCCAGGCTCGAGCTTATCATCAAGGAACCCTTTGAAAACCTTCCCAAACCCACCTTCTCCGAGGATCTCTCTCTTGGAAAAGTTGTTTGTCATCATTTCCAGCTCCTTGCGTGTAAAAATATGAAGATTTGATCCCACAAGAGAGCTTGGCAAATCATTCAACGATATCTGGGAGCCATGGTTACTCACATCAGAAAGTTTAATTCTCTGCACAGAAACATGGTCTCTGGGCACTGAGCATGGCCTAACGGGCTTGACACAACCAGGAAGAAAAACTTTCCAGCTAAGCATTTTGAGAAAGAGAGCCACACTAGAATAATTGAAGAGATATACTAAGTTAATAACCTGCTAAGCTTCTACCAAAAGCAGGTTCAGTATATATAGAACTTTCTCTCTATGCTACCACAAACTCTAGGCACTATTTGTTTTTAAAAGACTAAATTTAACTTTTTTTTTTTTCACTAACATATTTTACCTTGTTTGACTTCTTTAGCCTAAGACAGATTCTCAACTAAAATCTAAATTAAAAAAAAAAAATTAAAATCTGTAGTTTGTATTTGAATTTAAAGCTATATAATTTTAACTTATGTCATGTATTACGACTTAAAAATATGTGTATTCTCGTTATTATAATCATTAATCTGTCTTGAAATTATGTTAAAATAAATTATTTTAAAATATTTTTTATTTTTTGTAATAAAAAATATACTTTTCAAAGTAAAATAATGATGGTAATGATAAAAATACACTTTTCCAATATTTTAACATGTATCAGGATACATATTAAGGCTACCTCTAAAATTATATAAATAATCATTTAATTTATACCTCTAAACTATACCTATTAATTTTAACTATTACTTAATTTCATACAATTTTTCACAACCTTTGATTTAGTACAATCTATGGATGGGAAAGAGGTGTTAAAAGATCTTAACAACTTTTTCCACCATTAAATTAGAAAAATGAATGACTATCAAATAGTATCAGAATTTTAAATCAAAAGATTATGTTACAATAGCCTTACTTATTATGTACAATCATTTTACCATATACTATACTTCACTCATCATCTAGCCTCCTACACTATTCAAAAAAAAATTATTCTTAATTATTTATTTTATTATCACAATCAGTTTTCAATTAATTTAACATTATAAAATTACATACAGCGATTTTATTTTTGATTTTTGTACATTGTTTATAGATAAATAAATCAACAATGTATATAACTTTTAGTAATAATGTATATAACATGTAATATAGAACATATATAATAATTAATAAATAATATGTATATCAAGTTAAAAGTTTTAAGACATTGTTAATTTATAAGAAAAAACAACTTAAGACTTATTTTCAAACATTAGAACAAGAAAAATAAAAATATCATTCGAGACTTTTGTATTAGATTCATCCAAACTTCATCTAAGTTCAAAGCGATTAATAATTTAGACAAAAAAAAAAAAAGTGTGTCACCTAACTTTTTCTATTTAACGGGAATATAAAGTTGTCTAATTATGGTTTAGAGCCTTATAGAGGGATCAATTGGATTTAATGAAATAAAAATCATAAAAATATAAATTTAATCTAAAATAAATAATACACATCTAGAGAAAAAAATTAATAACCATAAAAATAATTTAGACTTAATTAAGAAAAAAAAAATACATATGTATCCAAAAATCATTTAATAGAAATAGTTTGTAAAATTACAAGATAACTCTTATTATTATATATTTTTAAATGTAATTACATCACCTTAACAAATTCGTTCATCCTTTAAACTTTTTAAAAATTTTAATTACAACCTACACGCAAAATCAAATTACAAGCCACCCAATAACATATTCAAAAGGGAAAATTATATTCTCAACCCATTAAAGAATGCCAGACCCCAGTTGTTTTTATTCTCTAAGACAGCTGATACGAGGACGGAGGACCTGCTCCTGTAGACCATTTGCGTGATAAAGGATTGCGCATTTCAACAACTGCTGGCTTATGATCCGATCATCATATGTGATGTAATGCCTGACGCAGTGTCCTAGTTTGGCAAGATCCTCAGGTCTCGTAGAATCTGATTTCAAGATAGAGTTGAGAAAAAGTTCTTTCTAGTGGGAATTCAAGACTTATGCCGCAGGACTTCTGGTTACGTCATTCTTTAAAATTTTGACTCTAATGCTTATCAGTATATGATGATATCATGTACTCAATTTGGATTTTTATTTAGAGGTCTCAAATGTGACAGCAAATGTAAATCTTAACAACATGAACATAACATAATAAATGAAAATTTATGTTACAATAACTGAGGTATAATAAGATTAATATTAGACTGAAAAACAAATTATTACATTTCTATTTTTATTCTGTATATGGAGCTGTGGTTTTTCAAGAGTCTACAATTTGATGACTGCATGGTATCCACCAAAATGTTGTCGTGTTTTGAACGGCATCTCTTGGAAATTTGTAACTCATGGTGCTACACTTTTAATCTTTCACCGACATCGCTTACATCTTGCAATTGTGGAGAACATTCAGAAGATCTGTGTCCAAGCCGCGTTTCAGATTAATTAACAAAATAAGAAGAAAGAAGGTGTTACGAATAATATAATAATCCATGCATTCCAGGTTTACCAAATGTATATATGATTGACCATATCTGAATCATATATGAGATATATTTCTAGCTTTTTCATTGTCTTTATCCCCTAGTAGAAAACTTTCGATTTGCAGTCTAGGTTGAAGGAGCACCTTCTAAGAACTTGAACAATAGGCTTTCACACCGACGAAGACGGGGCCTTTTATTAAATATAATATCGTTGCTTTGTCAGACACAGAATACTCTTCGTTCTATTTATCTCTGCAAACTGCATATGGAGACATGTTGCTGCAACAATATGATATCAGATTGTCAGGTAGCTGCCATAATTAGATGAGAACTGTAGATTATATAATGAGTAATGATTCTTCTCAGAGGGTTCAAATTTTGAAGAATTCATCACATGGGGAAAACACATACAACAGATCATAATGGAGTAGGGATATTTAATGTCTATCAAAAGAAAATATGGATGTTTATAAAAATGATATTCTTCTGTATGCAACTTCTTTTCCAGCCATTGGTGGAGAGGTTTGCACTAATAATAATATATAATGAAGATGTTACAAATTGAGGAATACGTATGTTATATGTGACATAATATATATCACAAAGTTTTATTATTAGTAAGATATAAATTACAAGTTCTTAATATCATGAGAAAAAAAAAAAAAAAAAGATTGAGATGTAGAATGTTTAAGGATGTAGGATCATATCTTGGAATAATCAAACCTCATCTGTATAGCTGGAGGTCACAAACAAAAATTCTTTTATATTTTTATTAAAGATGTAGATGATGATTCCCACACCAAACCACCTATTGTCGTACCTTTAATTATTTAATAGACTATATCTTTTTAACTTACTACCTATATTCTATTAAAAGAATACGAACAGTACTTTCTTATCACTCTATATATTTATTAAATTGGCATGTCTACAAAATCCAATAATTTGATTTACGTGATATTATTGTAACTAAACAAAAGTTCTGTAGACGTGTTAATGTAAAAAGTAGAGAATAATAAAAATTGGACTCAGGAAACCATTCAGCCCATTAGACAAGGAATGACTTGGCACTGGATCGGGCGACATCCATCCACATCCACTACACCAAATACTTCTTCGTTAAACAAAACGATGATGCTGCGAAGTATCACAAGGACTCCGTTAATTTAACCATAACTCTGTTACGCCGTCACCCTCCATCATCTTGTCCGTCCAGTTACTTCTCTTTAAACTCGCTCGTGACTCAGTCGACACTTCTCTTTAAAGAATGCCAAAACCCAGGTTTTTTTACTCTCCAAGACAGCTGATACGAGGACAGAGGACCTGTTCCTGTTGACCATTTGCGTGATAAAGGATTGCCCATTTCAACAACTGCTGGCTTATGATCCTTATCATATGTGATGTAATGCCTGACGCAGTGTCCTTGTTTGGGAAGATCCTCACGTTTCTTAGAATATGATTTCAAGATAAAGTTGAGAAAAAGTTCTTTCTCGTGGGAATTCAAGACTCATGCAGCGGGACTTCTGGTTATGTCGTTCTTTAAAATTTTTACTCGAATGTGATGATATCATGTACTCAATTTGTATTTTTATTTAGAGGTCTCAAATGTGATAGCAAATATAAATTTTAACGACATGAACATAACATAATAAATGAAAATTTATGTTACGATAACTGGGGTATATAAGATGAATATTAGACAGAAAAACAAATTATAACATTTATATTTTTATTTTGTAAATGGAGACTAGTCTACAATTTGATGAATACATGGTATCCGCCAAAATGTTGGCATGTTTTGATCGGCATCTCTTGGAAATTTGCAACTCATGGTGCCAGACTTTTAATCTTCACCGACATTGCTTACCTGTTGTAATTGTGGAGAACATTTTCAGAAGATCTGTATCCAAGCCGTGTTTCAGATTAATTAACAAAGTAGGAAGAAAGAAGGTGTCAGGTATAATATAATAATCCATGCATTCCAGTTTTTCCAAATATATATATATATATATATATGATTGTCCTTATCAGAATCATAATAATCTAGCCTTTCATAAAATGTGGGAGATTTTGTCTTTGATATAGTTTATTAATGTTGAAGTGGACAAACTTCCCAACTATCATCCTGAAATTTCATATAATAAGAATGACAATCAACCCTGCTGACCTGGCCTTGTCGTGTAATGCAACTCTACGTAACTGTGACATCCATCCCCTTCTTGTCCAGTCCACTGTTGTCTTCAATGAAAATTCGAAGTCATTAATTTATGAATAAAATATGAACTAGGGTGGCATTGTTCAATCCTCCAAATTTACGGCTGATCATCAAGAGATGACTGAAGAAAGTCCTCTCCACAAATGATTTTGTATTGGAGAATAATTCATCAAGCGAGACTTGTGTTTCCACCACTCACCTGTCCATATACAAGGAACTGTTCATAATTTTTCCCATTTGTGTACTAAACACATCTTCAAAGTCAGGTACATTTGTTAGGCTTTCACACCGATGAAGATGGGGCCTTTTATTAAATATAGTATCGTTGCACGTACTATAAGTTTGAAAGTCTAATTGCCATGATTACACGTTAAATGAACTGTACGAAAACATAAAATTCTCTCCGTACAACATTTATAAACAGACAAGGAAAACAAGAAAACGCAAATGTTATGTAGTGGGTGATTAAAATGTTTGTGCCTTCTGGGTTCAGGCTTCAGCTGAAATATTGCGCGCAAAAGGTCAAATTGGGATGTCTCCTAAATCAAGGAGCGGCTCTAAAATCTTGACCACAGTGCTCATAGTGGGTCTACGCAAGGGCTGATGGCTCAGGCATTGATAAACCAACACAGCAGCCTTCTTAACTAGCTCTGTTGAGTACTGACCTTCAAGTCTTGGGTCCATTATTTGTTCAAGTTTACGAAAATCCTTCAGAGCTGGCCTTGCCCATTCCACCAGGTACCATTCTTTTCTGGGACGTTTCTTATCAACAGAACGTCTACCAGTTAGTAGCTCTAAAAGCACTACCCCGAAGCCGAACACATCGCACATTGTTGTCAATTTACCTGAAAAATCTCATTATGGTTAATATATAACGAGCTCACTGATGATACTAGTTAACAAAAGTATAGTTACCATAAAGTTTGCTGTATTAATTACCAGATTTTATGTATTCAGGAGCTGCATAGCCTTCTGTGCCCATTATACAGGTTGTGACAAGTGCATCGTCCGCTTGTGAACCGTCTATTGCTAACCCAAAATCAGAGAGCTTAGCATTATAATCCTGAAACAACAAACGTTATAAACGTTATTGGGCATGCTCAGAGAAAATGTGATATTCTCCTGAAAGTAGAAAAAGTGGATGGAAGAGAAGGGATTACAGTGTCTAATAAGATGTTTGAAGTTTTTAAATCTCTATGTATGACAGTGCGTTCTCCTTCATGGAGGAAAGCCAGACATTTTGCAGCTCCTAGAGCGATCTTGATTCTCGTTAACCAAGGCAATGTTGCTGCAGAATCTGCATTATCCAACAGATTAAAATATACATTAAAAACAGAAAGAAAATACGTAAAATATGTAAGGCAACATGTTTAGGATAACAAGGCTTATTTACTTCCAAAAAGTTTATCCTCAAGGTTGCCAAGCGCCATGTATTCGTAAACCAGAATCCTGTGCTTGTCCTCACAGCAATATCCGATCAAGTTCACCAGATGTGGGTGCTTCAATCGTCCAAGAAGTACCACTTCAGCCTGTAAAATCAAAACCATTTCTTTCTCAATTAGAATTTTTAATAATGTGGATTGTAAGGCAGTACTATTTCCAGTGGAGGTATTAGCTTACCAGCCACTCTCTATGCCCTTGACAACCATGTTGATTCAAGACCTTAATAGCCACAGGATGTGCCTTCAAGCCAGGCTTGAGCTTATCATCAATGAACCCTTTGAAAACCTTCCCAAACCCACCTTCTCCGAGGATCTCTCCCTTGGAAAAGTTGTTTGTCATCATTTCCAGCTCCTTGCGTGTAAAAATATGAAGATTTAATCCCGCAAGAGAGCTTGACAAATCATTCAACGATATCTGGGAGCCATGGTTACTCACATCAGAAAATTTAATTCTCTGCACAGAAACATTGTCTCTGGACACTGAGCACGGCCTAATGGGCTTGACACAACCAGGAAGACAACCTTTCCAGCTGACCATTTTGAGAAAGAGAGCCACACTAGAATAATTGAAGAGATACACCTAGTTAATAACCTGCTAAGCTTCTACCAAAAGCAGGTTCAGTATATATAGAACTTTCTCTCTATGTTGCCACAAACTCTAGGCACTATTTTATCTCATAACTTATATTTTAAATTCAAATAAAAACTAAAAATTTTTATTATTTTAATTTATTTAGATTTTACTTGAGAATCTTTCTTAGGTTAAAGGAGTCAAACAAGGTAAAATATGTTAGTGAAAAAAAAAGAAGTTAAAGTCAAACAAGGTAAAATATGTTAGTGAAAAAAAAGAAGTTGACTTATGTCCTAAAGATAAGTTATGACATAAAAATATGTGTATTATCATTATTATAATTATTAATAAGTCTTAAAAACTATGTTAAAATAAATTATTTTAAAATATTTTTTATTTTTTGTAATAAAAAATACGTTTTTTCTAATATTTTAATATGTATTAGAGTACATATTTAGATTACCCTCTAAAATTATCTAAATAATCATTTAATTTATACCTCTAAACTATACCTATTAATATTAACTATAACTTAATTTTACGTAATTTTTTACAACCTCTGATTTAGTACAATTCATGGATGGGAAAGAGGTTTTAAAAGATAGTTTTTTTTTTGTTTATACCAACTTAACAACTCTTTCTACCATTAAATTAGAAAATGAATGACTATCAAATAGTATCAGAATTTTAAGTCAAAAAATAAAGTTACAATAGTCTTACTTATTATGTACAATCATTTTACCAAATATTATACTTCACTCATCATCTAGCCTCCTACACTATTCAAAAAAAAAAAATTCTCAATTATTTATTTTATTATCACAATAAATTTCAATTAATTTAACATTATAAAATTACATTTCTACACCGATTTTATTTTTAATTTTTGTACATTGTTTATAAGATAAATTAATCAACAATGTATATAACTTTTAGTAATAATTTATATAACATGTAATATAGAACATATATAATACTTAATAAATAATATGTATATCAAGTTAATAGTTTTAGGACATTGTTAATTTATAAGAAAAAACAACTTAAAACTTATTTTCAAAAATTAGAACAAGAAAAAAAAAATATAATTTTAGACTTTTGTATTAGATTCATTCAAACTTCATCTAAGTTCAGAGCGATTAAGAATTTAGACAAAAAAAAAAAAAAAGTGTGTCACCTAACTTTTTCTATTTAATGAGAATATAAAGTTGTCTAATTATGGTTTGGAGCCTTACAGAGGGATCAATTGCCTTTAATGAAATAAAAATCATAAAAATATATATTTAATCTAAAATAAATAATACACATCTAGAGAAAAAAAATTAATAACCATCAAAATAATTTAGACTTAATTAAAAATAAAAAAAATACATATGTATCCAAAAATCATTTAATAGAAATAGTTTGTAAAATTACAAGATAACTCTTATTATTATATATTTTTAAATATAATTATATGACCTTAACAAATTTGTTCACCCTTTAAACTTTTTAAAAATTTCAATTACACCCACACACAAGATCAAATTACAAGCCACCCAATAATATATTCAAAAGGGAAAATAATATAATCAACCCATTAAAGAATGCCAGACCCCAGTTGTTTTTATTCTCTAAGACCGCTGATACGAGGACGGAGGACCTGCTCCTGTAGACCACTTGCATGATAAAGGAATGCGCATTTCAACAACTGCTGGCTTATGATCCTCATCATATGTGATGTAATGCCTGACGCAGTGTCCTAGTTTGACAAGATCCTCAGGAGTCGTAGAATCTGATTTCAAGATAAGGTTGAGAAAAAGTTCTTTCTCGTGGGAATTCAAGACTTATGCAGCAGGACTTCTGGTTATGTCATTCTTTAAAATTTTGACTCTAATGCTTATCATCAATATATGATGATATCATGTATTCAATTAGTATTTTTATTTAGAGGTCTCAAATGTGATAGCAAATGTAAATTTTAACAACATGAACATAACATAATAAATGAAAATTTATGTTACAATAACTGAGGTATAATAAGATGAACTATTAGACTGAAAAACAAATTATAACATTTCTATTTTTATTCTGTATATGGAGCTATGGTTTTTTACAGTCTACAATTTGATGACTACATGGTATCCGCCAGACTGTTGGCGTGTTTTGAATGGCATCTCTTGGAAATTTGTTACTCATGGTGCGACATTTTTAATCTTCACCGACATTGCTTACCTCTTGCAATTGTGGAGAACATTTTCAGAAGATCTGTGTCCAAGCAGCGTTTCAGATTAATTAACAAAATAAGAAAAAAGAAGGTGTCAGGTATAATATAATAATCCATGCATTCCAGGTTTACCAAATGTATATATGATTGTCCTTATCTGAATCATATATGAGGTCTGTTTCCAGCTTTTTCATTGTCTTTATCCCCTGGTAGAAAACTTTCGATTTGCAGTCTAGGTTGAAGGAGCACCTTCTAAGAACTTGAACAATAGGCTTTCACACCGATGAAGCCTATTATTAAATTTAGTACCGTTGCTTTGTCAGACATATAATACTCTTCGTTCTCTTTATCTCTGCAAACTGCGTATGGAGACATGTTGCTTGCAACAATATAATATCAGATTGTCAGTTAGCTGCCATAATTAGACAAGAACGGTAGATTATGTAATGAGTACTGACTCTTCTCAGAAGGTTCAAATTTTGAAGAATTCACCACATGGTGATATTTATAAAAATGATGTTCTTCTGTATGCAACTTTTTTTCCTACCATTGATGGAGAGGTTGGCACTAATATGATATATATCACAAAGTTATTATTATTAAGATATATGTTACAGTTTCTTAAAATCATATGATTAAAAAAAAATTGAGATTCAAGGGATTTTTAAATAAGTAATATATATATATATATATATGTAACTTCTTTAACGTAAATGTCCATATTGAAAGAAAAATGTTGTTATATATGTTTAATTCTTTCATAATATCAATTGAATCTCTAGGTGTTTGATTTAAAAGACTAATCTATTAAATGTAATGTTTAAGGAAGCAGGGTCGTAACTTAGAATGATGAGTGGGGATGGGACTAAAATCTCATCCTTAAATTAAAACAGGATAATAAATTGGAGATTACAAATAAAAAGTCTTTCTATATTATAATTAAAGATGGGGAGGATAATCCCCACACCAACCCATCCCATTGTCATACCTTAAATCGTTTAATAGACCATATCCTTTTAACTTACTACCTATATTCTATTGACAATGGTTTACTTGTTAATGTAACAAGTAAAGAATAATAAAAAATGGGCTCAGGAAACCATTCAGCCTAGTAGACAAGTGATGTCTTGGCACTGGATAGGGTGACATCCATCCACATCCACTCCACCAAATACTTCTTCATTAAGCAAAATGACGATGCCTCAAAGTATCACGAAAAATCATAGGAAAGTTCCAAAATTAAAGGGTTACTTAGAAAAATAGTCAAGCAGACTATTATTAATACTTATAATTATTAATTAATTTAGTATTAAGATTAATATTAGACAGAAAAACAAATTATAACATTTCTATTTTTATTCTGTATATGGAGAGTCTACAATTTGATGACTACATGGTATCCGCCAAAATGTTGGCATGTTTTGATCGGCCTCTCTTGGAAATTTGCAACTCATGGTGCTAGACTTTTAATCTTCACCGACATTGCTTACCTGTTGTAATTGTGGAGAACATTTTCACAGGATCTGTATCCAAGCCGTGTTTCAGATTAATTAACAAAATAGGAAGAAAGAAGGTGTCAGGTATAATATAATAATCCATGCAT